>OU383796.1:251546-453314 GCA_910950805.1 Acrocephalus scirpaceus scirpaceus
TCTCCAGATTTATCCTGGCGTGACAGAGAGCAGAGGCGAACCCCCGGGGTGACGGGCGCGGATCCTGCCCCGCTCCCTTTCCCACCCTGCTGCCGGCGTGGTCTGAGCCGGGGGCGCGTGGTCCAAACCGGGGCCCCGTGGTCTGAATCGAGGCCCCCCTCCCAAGCCTCTCCCCCTTTCCTCGCCCCCCCAGGTGTCCCCTTACACTGGCTTCTCCTGCTGGGCTGTGGAATTTGCAGGGGAGGGTGGTGGTGGTGGTGGGGAGCGGGGGGTGGAAGAGGAGGGCGGAGGGGGGGGCTGGAGAAGGGATGGCGCGGCGCCAAATTCCGCTCTGCCATGTCTCTGTAACCTGAATAGGCCAACTCCATCCCCGGTGCGAGTCCCCCGGGGCTCTGCCGCGCTCCGATGCAGTCAGGCGGGAGGTGGCTTTCGCTCGGCTCTTGGCGTGTCCCCCCTCGCCAGCCCCGGCCCGGTTCCCTCCCGGACACCGGCCGCAGCCACCGCGCGCCCGCCGGGAACCGGGAAGCGGCCGGGCAGGAGGCGGAGATGGTTTGGGGGCGAGGGGTTGGCACCGTGGCGGGGACGGGGTAGCCAAGGACATCCCCGGAGCGGGGCGGCCGGCGGAGGAGAAGCCATGGAAGCCCGTGGAAGGTTACGGGAAGCCTGGGGGGGCCGGCGCTGCCCTGGCCTCCTTAGAGGAGGCAGCAGAGACCCGGGGCAGGCTATTTCTGCTGAGATCCCGAGGAAAGCTCTGGGAGAATTGTGGGCTTCTATAAATAGTGTGTGTCAGCCGAGTGGAAACAGGGCCTTGAAATGCTCCTGCTATTCTCCCGAGTGCTTGGAACCAGCTCTTGGTAAACAGGGCAGCGGTGGGGAGGGCTGTTTCCTTCTTCCGGGCTCGGTAACAGGAGCGGGAGGGATGTGGGGGGGATTTTTGCCTGGTGATATGGCAGCGTTCCCCCCCTGGGGCCGGCCGGCTGGATGCTGGGCTGTGGCCGGGCTGCCCGGATGCGGGGTGGCCCCTGAATGCGTCGCAGATGTGTGTCCTCCCCCACCGCTGTCCCCTCCCCGCCCCACTGCCCGCCAAACTTCGGGGCTGGGATGCGCCGTGTGGTCCTTGGGGAGCCGGTGATGCTGGGGGAGGATTTTGGGATGGGAGGGCTCGGCTGGCCCGGAGATGCTCAGCACTCCCCCTGCTCTGGCCGGCACAGGGGTGCGTGGGGTCACAGCCTGGCTCCCTCTCTCCCCACCGCATGTCCATCCATCCGTCCATCCTGGCTGGAGCCGTTCCCGCTCTGCCTCAGGGCACACGCTGAGCTGTGCCTTGGCTGTGCGTGTGCTGGAGGGCAGGGATTTGATCCCATGGGACCTTCCCAGGCGTGTGTGGACAGCCAGGGTGCTGGGGACCTTGTTCCTCAGGGGTTCTGCATGCAGTGGGGCAGTGGTGACGCGTTCCCAGGGTGTTTGCTTGGCTCTGGGGCACATCCTGGCAGTCCCAGTGCTGTGGTGAGCGTTCAGCTTCCCACCATGACCTGGCATGGTGCTCATTTGTCACCACCCCTCGCACCCACACCCCAACGTTCACCCCGTGCTGCAGACAGTGGCTCGAAAGCTGCCTTGTTATTATTTTCCTTAAAAATAACACAAAAGGGAAATAGCTGGGCTGTGCTTAGCTCCCCACTGGGAGTTTTTAGGGTGATGTACAGTGGGCTGAACGGTGGGAGGGATCCAGGGCACTTCTGGTGGGATTTGGTGTTGGATTCGGAGTTCACCAGGGTGTCACAGGGCTGGGGGGCCCAGCCCATCCCTCGTGCTGCCTGCCCAGGGTGCTCGGTGCCGGCACAGCCGTGCGTGTTCCCGGCGTGGGTGGGAAGGGGTGAGCGCCAGTCCGGTGGGGTTTTTATTTTTTTCCCTTCTCCATCTTTTTTTTTTTTTTTTTCCTTTTTTCTTTTTTCTTCCTTTTTTTTTTTTTTTTTTTTTCCCTCCCTCTCTGTGGGTTGAGCGTTGGGGCGACAGACAGGGAAAGTCTGAGCAATGGTCTCCGTGCTGGTGCTGTCTTCAATCACCGCGTCCCAGAATCCCTCGCTCTGGGCCTTCTAGGCACAAGGGCTTACAGCGAAAATCGGCAGCTGCAGCTGCGAGTGAAAGCACAAGAGCCCGGCTGGGTCTTTGGCATCGGCAGGAGAGCAAAAAAAAGCTGGGGGAGGCGAGGAGGGAAGGGAAAAGGCGGGGGGAAATGTGCCCTGTGGTTTTTTCCAGGCTTGCCACCGAGGGTTGTGTTTCAGAGCATCGGTTCCCGGGCGCGGGAAGAGGCGGGAGGATGGGGGGTGCGGAGCGATGCCTCCGGGGAGCTCATTAAAATCTGTCGGCTCCCCCCTTTCGCCGGCCGAGAGAGGCTGGATATGGAGGGAAGGAGGGAGGGACGTGCTGGGAAGGAACATGCCGGCAAACCGGCTGCCCGGTGGGGACAGTTGCCGGCCCAGGCAGGAACGCTGCCCCCGGGGCTCACCTGTCGGAGCACGTCGGCCGCGGCGTGCCAGCGAGGCCGTGACAGGGGCTGGCGTGTGCCGGGGACTCCCCCGGAGCTGGGCCGGGCCCAGAGGGGCGATGAGCTGTCCCGGTGCCGTGGGTCGGTGACGGTGTTTGGGATGATGCCGGGGGTCAGCGGGGTGCGGGCAGGAAGGGGAGTGTGAGTGGGAGGTGCCAGCACGGGCATGGGCAGCGCTGGGAGTGTTGGCTGTGCAGGAAGGCTTTGGTGTGCTGGAAGGATTTCGTGTGCAGGGAGGGTTTGGTGTGCTGGAAGGCTTTGGTGTGCTGGAAGGGTTTGGTCTGCAGGGAGGGTTTGGTGTGCAGGGAGGGTTTGGTGTGCAGGAAGGATTTGGTGTGCAGGACAGGGAGTGCAGGCAGGGATTGGTGTGCAGGGAGGGTTTGGTGTGCTGGAAGGATTTGGTGTGCTGGAAGGATTTGGTGTGCAGGTTGTTTGGTGTGCAGGTCGTTCGGTGCACAGGACAGGAGTGCAGGCAGGGATTGGTGTGCATGGGCAGAATTCAGTTTGTGGGCAGGGTTTGGTGCACAGGCAGGGTTTGGTGCACAGGCAGGGTTTGATGTGCACAGGCAGGGTTTGGTGCACAGGCAGGGTTTGATGTCCACAGGCAGGGTTTGATGTGCACAGGCAGGGTTTGGTGCACAGGCAGGGTTTGGTGCACAGGGAGGATTTGGTGTGCAGGCAAACATTGATGTATGGGGATGAGGCTGGTGTGGAGATCCTGGGTGCCAAGGTGGTCTGTTGGCAGGGGACACACCACCCTGGCAAAAACACCTCCTTCCCCTCCCCAGTGACCCCCCAGTGGGGATCCCTCTTCCCATTCCCAATCCCATGGCGTGCCGGAGGGAGAGCGCTGGTGCAGCCTGCCCTGGCACAGTGAGGGGAGACAGAGGAGAGGCAGAGTCTGGTATTGATCCTCTCACAGGGAGAGCAAAGCAGCTCTGGCATCCTCCAGCTCCAACCCTTTGCCCTTCCCACCACTAAACCAGCTCCAGGCAGAGGGAGCGCCGTGCCATGCCATGCCATGCCATGCCATGCCATGCCATGCCATGCCATCCCTCAGCTGCTGCTGCTGCCTCCAGGGCCTCAAGCCCCACGCACACTCTCCCTTCTTCTCTTCCCTCTTCGCCTCCTGCTGACTTCAGCGCATCGGCTTGGGCTCAGCGCCTGAACATTCCTTGCAAAACCTGGGCCTAAAATATCTGGAGGAGGATGGAGCGCCTTGGGCGAGGGAGATGAGCTCCTCAGCTGCAGGAAAGAGGGAGGCTGCCGGGCTGGAGGCAGCAGGGACGCTCTGCTCCCTGCCAGCTGCCAGCCCCGCTGGCCCCCCGGGAAAACGCCAGGAATAAATCTTGCCTGGTGAAGTTGGCGGTTTGGCTTGGCTTGGTTTGGCTTGGTTTGGCTTGGTTTGGTTTGGATGTGCCCAGCAAAAGCAGGGGCAGGAGGGGAGCACAGCACCCTGTGGAGCACCAGAGGAGTGACACTGGAGCGGGGATGGCGTTGGGAGAGGGGTGACAGAAGGGCAGGGTGGCATGGAATGTGGTGACAACAAACCAGGATGACAGGGAGAGGAGGGGCACAGGGTAGCAGGGTGACAGCGGATCAGGGTGGCAGGGGAGCAGGAGAACAGGGTGCCATGGGAGAGGGGTGGCAGAGAGCAGCGTGACAGTGGAGCAGGGTGACAGAAAAGCAAGGTGGCAGTGAAACAGGATGGAAGGGTGACAAGGGAGCAGGGTGGCAGGAGAGTGAGCTGGGTTGGGGTGGCTGAGGAGGGACAATAACTGCTGGGAGGGAGGTGCTACGCGGGAGCTGTGTGAGAACCAGTTTGCGAGGTCCAGATTGGCAGCAGATCCTGAACCAGGAGGAGCTGAGCATCCATACGGCCCCTGCCGAGATCAGACGCGACGACAGCGACTCGGTTTGGGGGAAGAAATTGGAGGCGGGGGAAGCTTTTTTGCTGAAATGAAATTTGAACCCCAAAGTGGGAGGGAAGTGGAGGTGGGGGGCACGGCTCTCTCCACATGGTTATTACTGCTGTTTTCCACCCAGCTGAAAGGAGAATGTAGCTTAATATGGACCCGCGGGGAGGAGAAGCACTCGGGAACGGGGATTTGGCAGGAGGGAGCTGGGAAACAGCGAGAGGAACGTAGAGGTGAGAGTGGCCAGGGCTTTGCCCAGGGAGGAGAGGACGGAGCCGGGCTGGAACAAGGCGCTATTGTTCTTGGCGAGCAGGGGGCCGGCCGCGGCCCCCCCAGACCCGCAGAGCTGGCGCGGATGTGGGGAAGGTTTTTGGGACCGGTTTTTCCCGGCGGATTGCTGGCTGGGGAGCGGGAAGAGCTCACTGTGCTAGGGTGCACCAAAGGGAGCTCGCAAAACGCCCAGAGAGGCAAAGGGAGACTCTGGCGTTGGATGGGGAGGTGATGGCAGGTGAGAGGACAGGGGTGAGCAGGGGGAATTTCGGATCAGTGAGCGAGAGCAGGGGTGGTGGGGCAGGGGCTTGGTGGCCAGAGGACGATGTGGGAATGGGGCAAAACCCGGTGTTCCTCATTCTGCCAGCACAGCAGCTCCTCCTTGATGCATGTGTGGGGCCGGGGAGGTCAAAACGGAGGGTCTGGGGACCTTGCTGGCCTGGGGAGCTCTGTCACCCCATGATTACGTCCTGCCGTGATCCCCTCTTGTCTGCTGGCACCTCTCCAGTGGTCCCCACTGAGCCCTGCTGTCCCACATGTCCCCTTGGTCCCCTGCCCCAGCACCTGACATCGCCGCCCTCGGCACTTCATGGCTGCTGCTGCTGTCAGGGCCACATTCCCAGAGCCATCGGCCGTCCCCCAGGCCATGACAGTGCTTGGGGAGTCCCCAGGGTTCCAGCAGGAATGTGGGGAACCAGCGAGGCTCAAGGGGCTGGAGGAAGAGGAGGAGGAGGAGAATGGAAGGATGTGCAGTCCCATGGGCTCTGGGAGCTGTGGCCAGGCTCAGGGCAAAGCTGAGCTGACCCCAGCCTTTCCTGGGCTCCCTGTGCCTTGGTCCTCCCAGCCCAGCTGCAAAAGAAAGTCCCCCCTGCAGCACATCCCTGGCATTTGCTCCCCATCCCCCCAGTTCCCACCTCTCTGATGCTTCCAAAGCAGCGATGCCCTAAAGGCAGCAGAAGCACCTTCGCAAGTGCACACTAAATATTTGAACACGCCTGGGTGGCTCTGGCACCACTGCTGCTCTCACCCTTGCCCATCCTCTTCCCTGGCCTGTCTGGACTCCCCAGATTTAGTGGGTACCCCTCCTTTCCTTCGGTGGGTGCTCCTCCTTTCCTTCCAGAGAGGGCTGTGATGTTTGCTCAGCAGCTCCTGCTCAGAATTATTTGCTCCGACTGAGGCAGAGCTTGGCATCTCCGTGTCACCCCAGGTGTTGTCATGGCGTGTCCCCCCCTCCCCAGCCCACCCGCTGCCAGCCCTGGCTGCACGTGGTGCTACCACGGCATCCGCACGACGCCCGCCTCCCCATCCTTCATCCCTCCTCTTCCTCCCAGCCTCAGCACCCTGCAGCCGGGCTGGGCGCCCAGCGGGGCGGGAAGGGGGGAGCAGCGTTCCCCTCCCCTCCCCGGCATTCCTTGGGAGTGAAACACAAGAGCTGGCAGGGCACTCCTGCTTTCTCTGGCCTCCGCTCCTCCGGTGCCTGAACAAAGCCCTCCTGCCTCTCCCAGGAACCTGGGGTTTGGAACAGGAGGGGCGGCTGGTGCTGCTGCCATGTCCTCCTCAGGCGTATTTTGGGTTCTGTGGTGGCTGGGGGCAGAGGTGGGCACAGTCCCCTCGGGGGGCAGCTCTGGACAGGGTCCCCCGGGGTGCCCACAAGCACTGTGCCTGCCTCCAGAACTGTTGGCATCCTCCCCAACCTGGGCTTTGCATCCCCACCATCTCACTGCCATCATATTGCCATGGAAACTGAGCCCTGAGGAGCACCAGTTCAATTCCAGTTTGCCCCCAGTTTGATTGCAGTTTGGCCCCGGCTCTCCTCCCAGCACATCCGTGACAACACGGGCTGGTGTCTCCTTCATCCCATGATCCAGGATGATGCATCCCACAGGGAATGCGTGCTCCATCCCCCTTCCCAATGTCCAACACCCCCCTCCTCACCAAACAAAGCCCCCCCACCCTCCCCACCACCCCCGGTGAAGCAGGCCCCTGTCGGAGCGCAGTCCCCGACAGCGAAGGTTATTTTAATGGATGCATTACTTTAAACGAACCCTCCGCCATCTGTTCCACCCCCTAATTACGCATGCAAAAAAAAGCCCATCTCACAGCCAGCGCAGGAGAAAGTAAAGATATAAGTGATTTAAATGCATGTATCTGCAGCTCCGCCAGCAGCTGGGCTGGGCTGCGCTCCTCAGCTGCCTGGTGAGCCGGGCAACTCGGAGGCAAGAAGGCAAAAGGGGTGGTTCTGCTGTATCCGGCCGTGCCAGCACCTCGGGAGGGCGGCCGTGGTGCCGGGTGGGTGGTGGGTTTGGAGCACGGTGCCTGCATCCATCCCGCCCTCCCTGCATCCATCCCTCCGTCCTGCCATCCCTCTCCCCATCACCCCCTGAAGGTTAGCTCTGCCTGCCGGCTGCCAGCCTCGCAGTGGCGGCGGCTGAGCCTTCAAAGCGCGGGGACACGGCACCGTCCCCAGGCTGCCGCGGTGCATGGCGGGGCCTTGGGGGGGAGCACCCCCGGCCTGGCCGGGCTCCTCGTCCTGTCCTGTTCGGGGGTGGCTGAACGGGCAGGGGGTCCCGCGGGGATGAGGATGGGTGTGCGGCCTCTGGGTGACACCGCGTGCTTGTCCTCCGGAAGGGAGGCTGAGGAGGGGAGGCTTTTCCCCCGTGCTGCTTTTCCCAAGCAGCAGCTCTGTTTCTGTGAGCCATCCCAAGATCCAGGGAATCTTGAATGGTCCCAGGTGATGTTTGACCCTGGGATCTGTCCTCTGGGACAGTGGAAGGTGACAGTGGGATGGGGAGGGGGCTGAATGAGACCCGCTTGGGGAGGCAGAGCTCACAGGTGATGAAAAACAAACATTTTTACATCAATCTCCTGCTTTGGGGAGTCCCAGCAGGGACAGGGAGGTGACAGCAGTTTAGGGGGCTGCGTCTATCCCCTGTCTAGGGGGAAATGTGGGAACTCTGCATCCAGGGCTGCCCCACTGTGACTCAGTTTCCCCCATCCCCAGCACAAACCACCCACGGGGATGGGATGGGTGACTGGCGTGGCTTTGGGTGACCCCACAGTGACAGCGCAGGACCACGACCACCCTAGCAGGGCCACTGCTGGCGCCGGGGCTGACGGCGGTCCTGGGTGCCCGTGGTCCCCCCCTCTCCCTCCGTCTCCTTCTCTCCGTGCCTGACTGCAGCAGATGCGCCAGCTCTGCAGGAAGAGGGAATTAAGTTGGGCTGGAGGAATTTTAAAGATTGCTGCAGGCCTGAGGGTCTTAGATCCCCCCGCGGAGATGGGCAGTCATGCAGAATTAATCCTATCGGCAGCCTGGCTCGGCTTCAGCCGGTGCAGAGCTCCGGGAGAGCGCGCGGGAGCGCGGGGGGCGATGCTGGGGGCGGCTCAGAGAGCCCCGGTGCCTCTCGGCGTCGATGGGAAATTAATAATGAAAAATTAAAAGCCCCAATTCAGCCTTTCACCCCCCTCCTTCCTTCTCCCCATCAGCCTGGAGGTGGGACTCGTAGGGGGGGAGGAGGTGGGTGGATTCTGCAAAGCTTAAGGAAAACCTGTTTGCCGTAGCCAGCGGAGCCCGTGGTGGGAGAAAATGCTGGGGCCACATCCCACTCCCGGTGCATGGGGCCGCGGTGCAGCCGGGGCTCGGTCCTGCGCCCCGAGGGGGTGGCTGGGGCTGGTGGGGACACCCCCGTGCTGCCATCGCCCAGCTGCATCTGCAGTGGGGTCACACAGAGGCAGGGGCGGGCCGGGGTGACAGCGGCCAGGCCGGGGTGACAGCGGGCCGGGGTGACAGCGGGCAGGCTGGGGTGACAGCGGGCTGGGGTGACAGCGGGCCGGGGTGACAGCGGGCAGGCTGGGGTGACGAAGGAGGTTGGGTGGCAGGAGGGAGGGTGTGACAGGAGCGGGTCGGAGCGGCGGTAGGAAGGCCGAGGTGGCAGAGGCAGGCTGGGGTGGTAAGAGCAGGCTGGAGTGGCAGGAGGCACTGGCAGGAGGCCACTGCGCTGGACACAGGGACACACCAGACATCCCCACGTGCTGCACCAGCCGCCCGCAACATCCAAGGGGACGCCAGGGTGACATCTGGGTGCCCCGTGGCTCTGCCAGCCCCACAGGCAGCCTTGTCCCCGTCGTCCCTCCTGGCTGCCGGGGCTGCGGTGCCGCTGTGCCAGCGGGCTCGGTGGCTGCGTGACGCCGGGCAGGGTGGCCCGCAAGGGCTCTGCAGCTGCTGCCGAGCCCTCTGCTCCTCCAGTTTATAAATAATGCAGCACCGAGGCGCGCTGGCAGTGCCCGCACACGCCTGCAGCCCTGGCGTGGCAGCGGCGCTTTGGGGGCGAGCGACGGGCGCTGTCACCCGGGCAGGGTGACACCGAGCCCTGCCATCCCCGCGGCGAGGTGGCGAACCCTGGTGTGCCCCCCCCCTCGCCTTGCTCCCCACCCTGACCCCCAGCCCCACACGTCCGGGGTGGGCGGTGGCGGTGGCGGGTGCCCGCGGTGACCCCACGCGTGGGGACGTCCCCAAGCCTCACGACAGTGGCGCGGATGGCGACGCGCAGCTTGCAGGGTTGCCATGGCGATGTGCTGGCGCTAACGAAGCCGAGTAAACATTACCGAGGGAGAGCCCCACGCGGGTGGGTGCCAGCGTGGGGACCCGGGCGCCCTGCGGGGCTGGGGACACATGGTCCCCGTGCGGGGCGCACCCGGGAGATCCCCCCAGGTGGGCCCTCTCCACGAGGCTGTTTTAATGGTTGCGAGGCTGAGGTTTAATGGGAGCTGCGAGACTCCGGGAGCTGGGTGAAGTCCTTGGGGCAGGATGTCAGTTCCCTTCTCAGTTTGGGGGCACCCCGAGTGGGAAGGTCCCACCTGGAGGTCCCAGAGGTCCTGTGGTGCCCTGGCACTGCTGTCCCACTCTGGCCCTCTCTGTGCAGCACCCGTGGGTGCTGGCTTGGAGGGGGAATGAGTCCCCAGGGAGTCCCCGGCGCTGGTGGGGACCTCGGGGCATTCCTGGCCGCAGCTGCCGCTGCCGCCGCAGTTGTCACCGTGACTCAACTCCCTCCTTTGCCACGGCCACGCCGGCACAGGGACCCGTACCCAGCCTTGGGTGGGGGTCAGGGTGGGAGCAGCCCCCGCGCCAGCACCCCCACCGCGCCCGAGGTCCCCTCCAACATTTAATGGTGCCGCAGCTCATTAAGCGGAGGTGCAGGTGCCCCCGGTACCTTCATCCTCCCGGAGGGCTCCTAATGAGCGGCTGCTAACGAGCGCCCGCGCTCCCTCCCGGCCCCGGGAAGAGGCTGATTGGCGAGAGGCGCCCGGGAGCGACGCGCGGGCTCCTCTCAGGGCCTTCGAGGGGTCCAGCGACCCCTTTGCCGTGCCGCATTCGTGGCCTTTGCACCGTGCACGAGGGTCCCACGTCACCCAAACCGCACCGGTGTCACATCTGTCCCCAGCCCCTCCGTGTGTGCACCGTGTGCCCTGTGCCTCAGTTCCCCCCGGCCCTTGGGGACACATGGCCTTGGGGACACATGGCCTTGGGGATGGCACCAGCGTTCACAGACACGCGGAGCTGTGGCTGGAGGCTCCTGTTGGTCTCCCCAGCCCCATTGTTTTCCCCAGAGTCACACGGTGCAAAGCCACCCCTGGGAAGGGCCTGCTTGGCTCTGTGCACACGGGAGGCGCCAGGGGGGCTGGCAGAGGGGCTGTGTGGGTCCCGTGCACCCCAAAACCAACCCGGTGGCACTGATGCTGTGGGGTGCAGGGCAGTGGGTGCCGAGGGGAGGTCAGCAGGGGATGCCTGGCTCAGAGGGGCTCTTAAGCTCGTCCCCTCTTTTGGGGGCTGTGGGGGGGGGGACCCCATCCTGCAAAGAGCCACACCAGGGCCGGGCCCCCCAGCTCCCCACCGAGGGGAGCCCTAATCCTCGGTGACACGGTGCCCAGCTCCACAGTGGCTAATTGTAGTGTCCCCAGCTGAGGATTACAGTTTAAAGCAGGAAAGGAGCAGCAGGAGCAGATGAGCTCCTGAGCAACAAAGCTCCTGTTCCCCTGCAAAGCGACTTTTATTAGGGGTATAATTAAAAGCTGACAGGAGGCGAAAATCATGGGGATGGTCAGGGTGAGGGATGAAGCCACCTGAAGGTCCCCGTGTCCCCCCAGGCGTCCCACCCGCCAGCTTCCCACTGTGACCACAGCGTTTCTGGCAGGGCAGGAGGGAGCAAGATGCTGGGCTGGCAGAGGAAATCCAAACTCAGCCCCTATGAAAGGGGCTTTGTGTGCCCGAGAAGGAGCAACCCTCCTCCTTCTCCTCCTCCTCCTCCTTCTTCTCCTCCTCCTTCTCCTCCTCCTCCACCTCCTCCTCCTCTCCTGGCCACAGAGCCACTTTCCTGCCTGGGGGTGGCCTAAACGTGGGTGCCAGAGGGAAAATGAGGCACAGAGCAGCATGGCACCCCTGTGGCCTCCTGCCCTGCCCAGGCTCCTGAGGTTTTCCCCATTACTTGAACCCGTGGCTGTGAGTGAGGCAGTCCCTGGGGATGTGTTGGGGTGCCCCAACTGGTGCTGTCTCTGCAGAGTCCCTGGGATGGGTCCCCGGTACCAGGGCTGGCCAAGGCGCTGGCAATAGAGAAGGAGCTGTAGGGACAGAAGGACACAAGGACAGAGGGACATCTTCCTGTCCCTTTCATGCCACCTGGATTGCCCTTTTCCAAAACCACCGCCTGTCTCAGTTTCCCTTTCCCCCCTCATGAGTGCTGTGCCTGCATGACAGGACCCCGGATCACCCCGGGGGGGCTCAGCCCTCCTTGGTGACCCCAGCTGCCCCCGCAGGCACGGCTGATGTCCCCTGGGAGGGGAACACTGTGGCACCCAAGGTTTGGCATCTCTCTGGGTTTGTGCTCACAGGAACATCGCTCCAGTGCCCGTCTGGTCCCGTGGCAGGGCGGAGGGTGGGCGCAGGCAGGGACCCCCAGCTGGGGGCTGAGCACTGGCCACCTTGGCCTGGCCCAGCCCCAGCGGGCAGTGGGGGGCTTGTTCTTTGCCTGGACAGGAAGATGAATGAATTCCATTATGGGATCGCGATTTTATTCCACGTGTCAGGGAGCCTGAGATTAACTTGCTCACCAGGCTGTGACAAACCCAGACACCCGCGTGCACGCGCTCCAGTGCGGGGGCTTCACACACCGGCCGGGCACGGAGCCGCTGAGACCCTGCCGTGCCCACCCAGGGCAAGCAGAGCCACGCTCATCCTCACTGATTCCAGCTGGGAGCCCTCCAGCACCCGGGGAGGTGGCAAAGACCAAGGCCAGGGGCTGGCACTGCCACCGTGCTGTCCCGTGTCCTAAAGGTCCTTCGGCCGCCCAAGGACTCGTGTCTCACAGGCAGGCGAGGGGCGAAGCAGGGTCCCAGCACAGCTCTGGGAGGCCGTGTGCTGCCAAAGGACAGGCTGGAGGGAGGAAGGAAGTGGGACCTGGGGGCTTGGGGCCTTCGCGGCAGCTGATGACACTGGGGACTTGACAAGAGCAATGGGCTGCTCTTATCTCACCTCAGCCAGGTGCTCGCCCGCTTTGGGAGGACACTGGGGCGGTGCAGTTGTGTGGGGGCCGTGCTGTGCTGTGCCATGCAGTGCCGTGCTGTGCCATGTAGTGCCGTGCTGTGCCCTGCTGTGCCATGCAGTGCCGTGCTGTGCTGTGCTGTGCTGTGCTGTGCCGGGCCGTGCTGTGCCGTGCTGTGCCATGCAGTGCCGTGCTGTGCTGTGCCATGCTGTGCTGTGCCATGCAGTGCTGTGCTGTGCCATGCCGTGCTGTGCCATGTAGTGCCATGCAGTGCCGTGCCATGCCGTGCTGTGCCGTGCCATGCCGTGCCATGCAGTGCCGTGCTGTGTTGTGCTGTGCCATGCAGTGCCGTGCCGTGCTGTGCCATGCTGTGCCGTGCCGTGCTGTGCCGTGCTGTACCGTGCTGTGCCGTGCCGTGCTGTGCCATGCAGTGCCGTGCCGTGCTGTGCCATGCAGTGCCGTGCCATGCCGTGCTGTGCCATGCTGTGCTGTGCCGTGCCGAGGCGCGGGGCCGGCTGCTCTCCCCTCGCCCCCCCGCGCGGGCGCAGGCAGCTGGCTCTGTTTGCTGGAGGCTTTGCGCATTCCAGTTCGTGGGTCACTCGCCTTCGAAACCTCTCCGGGGACAGAGGCAGTTGGGAGCCGTAACAAACAACCCAAGGGCTCCAGTGACGCCCGCGCCCGGCACTGCCTGCCAGCTCTGGGCTGGGGGGGCTTGGGAGAGGGCCCCCTGCTCCCCTGGGGTGCTGCAAGGGAGCTCTGGGTGGTGCTGGGAGGTCCCAGCACGAGTAACTGGGGAGGAGGGACATGCTGAGCAGGTTCCCGTGCAGGAGGTGGGAGTGATCGCTTTTGGGGGAGCCGTGCAGGAGGAATGCTGGGGTCACTTTTGGACTGGGGACGGGGTACAGTGGGGCACTGTCAGGGGGCGTCATCCATGATCCATATGGGAAGGGGCAGTGGAGTTGGCCAGGCAGGGTACAGGCAAGAGGACAACGTGGGCAGCAAGCATGAGGGGCTCGGGGCTGGTTTTGGTGTCCTGGAATGTGCGTCGGAGCCACCCTGAGGGTCCGGTGGGGTGGTGGGAGAGTGGTGGGAGCGCGGTGGGAGTGCAGCGCAGCTTGGGGAGGCTGGGCGGTGCAGGGAAGGTCAGCCTTGGCCAGATGCAGCCACTCCACCCTCCTCCAGTGCTTTGCACATTAATGCAAATGCACTGGCCTGAGTGGTTCATTAGCAGCATGTGGAATGGAATAATGCATCCGCATCCCATTAGCCTAATGAAAAAAAGGGAGCCGGCACCTGGAACAAAGCTGCCGACTCTTGGCTAGTGCTCTGGCTCGGCCATGCTGGGCCGTGGGGGCCCCCCTTCCCTTCCCCTCCCTTCCCCTCCCTTCCCGGCCCTTCCCTCTGCCGCCCCAGCCATCGCCTGCCCAGCCCTGTGAGCATCCCTGTCCCCAGCGCTGCGGGAGGGACCCCATCCCCAGGGTGTCACCAGGGATCCATCCCCAGGGTGTCACCAGGGACCCCATTCCCAGGATGTCACCAGGGACCCCATTCCCAGGATGTCACCAGGGATCCCATTCCCAAGATGTCACCAGGGATCCCATCCCCAGGGTGTCACCAGGGATCCCATTCCCAGGATGTCACCAGGGACCCCATCCCCAGGGTGTCACCAGGGATCCATCCCCAGGATGTCACCACGGCGGGGTGCAGCCCCAGGAGGATTTCAGGGTGGTCCCAGCATCACCCCTCAGCATCCCGGGGTGGGAGGGGATCCAAGCCGGCAGTGCCACAGCGGCGTTGGTTGGTGTTGAGGTGTCTCCGCGTCCCTCCTGCAGAGCCTGAAGGGTTCAGGGGCACCCCAGGGTGAGCAGAGCCGGTCGCAGCATCATCCTTGTGCGTCCCCGAGCGGGAGGGGGTCCAAGCTGGGAGTGCCGCAGTGGCGCTGGCCGGGTGTCGAGATGTCCCCATGTCCCTGGGGCCGGGAGCGCGGAGCCTGAAGGATTAGAGGAAACATTGCCAAACAAACCAGGCTGTGCCGGAACCAATTAGCCTCCAGCAGGCAGAGTTTCAGATGCTGTTATTTCTGCCTCTTCTCTTTTCTCTCCCTCCTTCTGTCTCCCCCTTTCCCCCTCCCCGGCCCTCCCCAGCCCCTCCTGCCCGCCCCCAGCATCCCTGCTCTCGCCATTCCTCTCCGTGTCGGAGCTTGTTTTGGGCACTGGCTCTGGAGTGAGTCATGCCGCGCGTAGGGGATTTTAAAAGCTTTCTGCTGTCGCTGGGAAGCCGGTTTGGGCTGCTCCGACACTGGGGGTGGAGCGCCATGCCTCGCAGACAACCCTCGTCTGGGGAACCCAAAAAATTCCCCCACCCCGATGCCCCGAACCCCTGGGATCCCAGGGCCCCCCCTCTGCGGGGGTCGGCTCCGTCACCCCAGCCAGCGGTTGAGTCACAGGCGAAACTTTCGAGCCGTTGGAGCTTCCTCCGCCGGGCCCCTCTCCGAGGAAGTGGTCTGCCGGGGCGTCGGGCCCGGCGGGGCGGTTGCCCCGTCCCGGTGGGTGCAGCACGCAGGCGCGGGCGGCCGGCGCTGGAGCTCGAAGCGTGGGAGACTTTTTTTTTTTTTTTTTCCACCCCCCCTTTCCCTCCCTCCTTCCCTCCGCTGCCGCCTCCGCCGGCCCCGCTGCCAAACCCGGGGTGGGGGCCCTCCGGCACGACCCTCCCGCCAGTCCGCAGCTGGCCGCGGTCCCCCCCTTCATCCTCCTCCTCCTCCTCCTCCTTGCCTTGAGCTGTGCTGCTGAGGGACTGCAGCTCCCGTGGATCAGGAGGAGATTTAGGTCAAGCGCTCGACTGAGTCGAAACAGCCATCTGTGTGCGGAGGAAACCGGCCACCCAGAGCCCCCGGCGCGGCTGGCCCGGCACCGCCGCAGGGTCCCGGCACTGCCGGCACCCCCCGGACCCTGGGCCTGGGCACACGGCCTGCCTTTGTCTCCGGCAAGGGAAAAAACCCACCCAACGAATAAACAAATGGGGAAAAAAATCCCCCTTCCTGCCGGTCCGTCACCCCCGGCCGTGCCGTGGGCATCGCCGGGGAGTTTGGCACGGAGCGGCCGCGGCAGCGCTCCAAGGTCGCCCTGACACGCGGTGGGAAGGTGTGTGCCGGCGTGAACCGGGCACGGATGCGGGAGCGAGGGCCGGGGCCGGCCGCGGGCGCCGGGGCAGGCAGGGCGGGAGGTGCAGGCAGGAGGGAGGCCCTGGCCGCCTGCCCGGAGCCCGGACTCCTGGGTTCCTGCAGGAACAGGGTGGAGCGGGAGGAGGATGGGGAGCTGGTGTCATCCCGGCCGCGGCGGGGGGGAGCGTTTCCCTCCCCGGGACGGCGAGGGGCTCCGCGTGCAGCTGCGGCCGCCGTGCCTCAGTTTCCCCGGAGGATGCGGTAGAGCGGCGCAGCGCGGCCGGGCACCCCGGCGAGGCGGGCACCCCCCGATGCCCCTCGGCACCCCGCACCGGGGCGGAGGTGACCGCGGCCCCTCCTGCTCTCCACCTGCCAGCTCCGTCTTGCTTTCTCCATTTCCTTCCGGAGCCTTTTCTCGCCCGCCGGTGCCTGTGCGCACGCTGGGCGCAGGGAGAGGAAACGCCGCCTCGGCCGTGGGAGGGCTGGCGCCGGATGGGCCTCCCAGCCCTGGGCGGTTTGGCACGGCCCAACCGTGTGACGAGTTGTGCCTGGTCTCAGGCCGGAGCCCGGCCGGGCGCGGGGATGCTCCCCGGCCCCTCGGCCCGTCCGCTGCCCGCCCGGAGCCGGGGCCCGCGCCCCGCCGGGCCCCTGGGGAGCGCCTCGATCCGCCCGCCGTGCCTGGTAAGGAGCTTTGTCCGGCTGCGCGGCCGGTTTGCACAGTAATCCCGCCTTGGCCGGGGGGATTACGTGTGGGGAGAGCTGTGGGGGGCCCGGAGCACCCGGGCAGATGGGGTTTGGAGGTCAAGGTTTTGCTCAGTGCTGTGGGTTCTGGCCAGGAGGGTGACGGGGACAATCCTTGTCCTCGAGCCGGTCACACAGGGACCGCAATGTTTGCCCCCAGCCACCGGGCAAAGCCAGCGGGAGCTCAGTGTCCCTGCAGAGCCCTGTGCCAAGCCCAGCCAGAGCCGGGGCCTGTGCTTCCCGCTGGGATCATGTGGAGCATCCCTGCATCCTTCCCCGGCATCCTTCCCTCCCAGTGTGGCAGCAGCAGGCGTGTGCAGGCAGCTGCGAGGCTGCCAGGAGCTGCGGGTCCCGTCCTGGGTCCCTTCCCGAGGTCCCATTCCAGGGTCCCGTCCCAGCTTCCCCAGCTCTGGGTCCCCGGGCGGGCTCGGAGGGGGCTGGTGGATGCTGGGAGCTCAACGGTTCTTTATGGTCTCAGAGGGCTCCATTAATTCTTTAAATATCCAGCCTTTCCAGGTGGGTTTTGTTGAAAATTAATTTCCGGAGCTATTTTAATTTTGCTGTATTTAATTTGCTGTTTATTTTAATTAATTAACGTTGGGAAAATCTCTTCTCCCCAGCATCCTGCAGCCGTCTGGGGTGGCTGCACCCGGGAGGTGGGAGCAAGGGGGTGTCATGGGTGTGAGGGGCGCTGCCAGGGAGGGTGCCCAGCCCCCACAGTGCCCACCTGGCTCCGTCCCACCTGCCCCAGGTGAGAGGATTGGCGTGGGGCAGCAGCGAGCTGGGTCCCTTCCCAGCTCCATCCCTGCTCCAGGGCTCATCCCAGGCTTTGCTGTTGGCTCCATGGGATGTTTGTCACATCTCATGTGGGAGGTGGCTCAGGCAGTGCTTGCAAGCACCTTTCTCCTCCTTCTCCTCCCACCGATGGCTGGGGACCTGAGGGTGTGCATCCCGAGGGTGCCGTGCCATGCCGTGCCGTGCCGTGCCATGCCGTGCCGTGCCGTGCCATGTGCCAAGCAGGAGAGTCCTGCTTTAGCAGCCCAGCCTGGAGCTCCTTGGAACCACACCCACACGGAGGGACGGGGCTGAGCCCGGCCTCCCGCTCCCGTCCCCGCATCCCCGCTGGTGCTCCGTCCTCGACGCTGGCCAGACCCCAGCCAGGGGGTCCCTGTGGGGCAGGCGGGCAAGCAGGGGGGGAAGGGATGGAGCCGCCTTCCTCCAGATCAAGGCCTCTGGTCTCTCACATGTCTAGACGCTGCCACACACACCTAATGTGGTTCTTGGCAGGAGCCGCGGCTGCTCTCTTGAGGTTAATTGCTGCGCACGGAGCTCTGCAGACAGATAACCCGGCTCCACGCTGCCCCGGACCCTGCCTCAGCAGCCCTGCCTTGGCCGCAGGCCCCAGGGGATCCTGCACCCCAGGGAGGGGCAGCTGGGGGTGCAGAGGGGGTGATGCTGTGCCCAATGGATGGTTTGGGGTGCACGGGGGGTGATGCTGTGCCCGGTGGGTGGTTTGGGGTGCACAGGGGGTGATGCTGTGCCCAGTGGGTGGTTTGGGGTGCAGAGCAGGTGATGCTGTGCCCAATGGATGGTTTGGGGTGCAGAGGGGGTGATGCTGTGATGCTGTGCCCAATGGATGGTTTGGGGTGCACAGAGGGTGATGCTGTGCCCGGTGGGTGGTTTGGGGTGCAGAGCGGGTGATGCTGTGCCCAATGGATGGTTTGGGGTGCACAGGGAGTGATGCTGTGCCCGGTGGGTGGTTTGGGGTGCAGAGCGGGTGATGCTGTGCCCAATGGATGGTTTGGGGTGCAGAGCGGGTGATGCTGTGCCCGTGGGTGGTTTGGGGTGCAGCACTGAGCACTGAGGGGGGTCTCCTGGTTTTGGGGCGCAGGCAGGGAGGGAGGAGAGGCGCTGGCAGTGATTAGCTGGGGGTGGCCACAGGGCCTTTGGGGCAGGAGGAGGAGAAGAGAAGGGCCCCACCAGCCCGGGGCTGCTGCCATCGTCTGCCTGCTCTTGGCAAGGCGGCTGGAGCAGATAAGGAAGCGCGGCGGGGGGAGCCGGACAAAGGCTCAGCCTTGTGCAGCCTGCGTGGCTGGATCCAGGCTCCGGAACGGGAGCTGGAGAGAGATGCGGCGGGGACTGGGGTGGGAAGAGCCGTTTCATCCTCCAGCCCCAACATCTGGTGGGAAGAGGGGATGGGAGGAGAGAATGCTGGGCAGGCTGCAGGGGTGAGCCCCGGGGCTTGGCCACATCCGGACTCCCTGGGATGGGCTGGATGAGGCCATTCCCAGCAACTGCTCTTGCAAAGCACCTTCCTGGGAGCAAACCCTGCTCTAATGACTGCTTGGGGACACTGGCACCCCAGTCCTGGTCCCTGCTTGGCCTCATCCATAGGGACCAGGTTCCCTTTGGACAAACCTGTGCTTTGTCAGGCCTGGCGCCGGCTCCCAGGTGCCATCACTGAGGCAGGGTGGTGTAGAGCAGGGCTGGGAAGGGGTACAGTGCAAGGCTGGAATCACATCGGGTCTCTGCAGGGATCCCCAAAGCACAGCATCCCCTCACCTCACACAGGGCTGGGGCTGGCAATGGGGTCTGGGCTTGGTCCCGTGTCCCAGGGCTGTGTGGGGGTGATCCCCAGCCCTGGGACCAGCCCCACATGGGATCCACAGGGAACTGGGTGAAGGTTTCCGTCCAAGCTGTGTTTTGGTTTGGGGTTTCGTCATGATTTCATGGCAGGGAATTTCCGTTTGTAACCAAAGACAAGAACAAAAAAAAGGAAAAAGCCGAAACCAAAGAAAAAAACCCAACCCTGCCTTGAATTTTTGCCAACAAAATGGGATGTTTCCATTCTTGTTTTGGCTTTTGGCAGCCCCAAACTGCAGCCAGTGGAAGAAAATATCCATGTGGAAACGCTGCCGGCCTCCTCCAGCAGTGCAATGACCAGGCTGGAGCTCCTGCCCCACGGCCGCGCTGTGCTGGGGGGAGAAGGAGCGTGGCCCCTCCAGAGCATGTCACCGTGTTCCCTTCCCTGTGCTCTTGGGAGAGAGCATTGCCATGAGAACGGGCTTGTTGTTTTGTGGGGAGCATCGAGACAGAGCAGGCGAGCGTTTGCAAGGACACCCGTGGCACGCCGAGCTCGCGCTTCCCACTTGTCCTTGCAGCGGGTCGCTCTCTCCTCCCCAGCTGGCAGCAGAGCCATGTTCAGCTCCAGCATGTGCTGTGCCACGCCATCCTCCCTCCGGGCATTGCCTTCCCTCCTGGCATCCCCCAGCCTCTCCCTGCTTCACCTCTCGGGGTTTGGGGGACCCTCCGTGGGGCTACGAAGCTGTGGGTGCCGGGGAAGGGAGGAGCAGCCACTGCAATGCTTAAATGAGGTTGGGTTTTTTTCCACACATCCCCCCCTCCATCCATGCTAGGAAGAATTACAGTCGCCCAGGCATCTGTTCTGGCAGAGTCGAGCTAAAGAGCTTGTCCTGGGCTTGGCAAACCAGCCAGCACAGCCGACAGCTTTTCCAAGGGCAGCCTTGGATGTGGAGCAGCAGGTTGACATTGCAGGGAGAGGAGCCTTGTGCTGCAGGCACCGGTGCTGTGCCCCTCAGCTCCTGACTGGATGGGATTTGGCAGGCAGTTCTGCAGGCAGGATGCTGCAAACCCCCTGCCCAAAAGGCAGCATCCTCCAGCAGGTCTTTGTTTGGAGCCAGGAAGAGGCCAAATGGTGCCAGCACATCCCAGGATCCTCATCCCTGCACAGGGAGGACAGCAAGGGTCACCCTGCAAGGGACCACCACCAAAAAAAAAAACCTTGCTAATTTCTCCTTGAAGCTGGAGAGGCTCCCCTGTGTCCCCAGGCTGTGCAGCATCCCCATCACTGCTGCCTCTCCCTATTGGCCACCCCTTGATTGTCACCCCCAGTCCTCTAGAACACCGTGGATGGGCACAGTGGTGGCACCAGGAGGCTCCAGGAGCGCGGCTGGGCTGCCCCCTGTCCTGTGCCAGCAGCGCCATGCAGGGGCCGTACCCGTGCCCTGTGCCCTGTGCAGTCCAAGCAGGGGGAGGCGAGTTGGAGCCGCTTGGCAGGGAGGTGTGGGAGCCCTGCCGGAACGCTGGGCTCGGAGCTGGAGCGTGTCAGGCACAGATGGGATCGTTAGTGGTGGTAAAAATTATCCAGCCCCTCTTAAAAGCCCAGGCGCAGCAATCTGACCCCGCAGCTCCAGTGGTGGCAATTCCCACCCGAGCGGTGCCGGTGTTTGCTTCCCTGCCATTACTGTGCATCCCTGGGATCTGGGGCCGCAGCTGCCCGTGCCACATGTCCCCAAGGCCCGGTGCCCCCTGCAGGGCCAGGATGAGGGGTCTCTCCTCATTCCTGCCCCACGGAGCACCCTGACCCAACACCCACCCCAGTGCCAGGGTGCTGGGCAAGCCCCATCCCTGCGGGTGGTCCCACCTTTGTCCCATTTCCTATTTCTTTTTTAACGCGCCCCAGTCTCCTGTTTGCTTTTTTAACTGCAGTAACCACAAGAGGGAAGTTTCAGAGCGGTACAAGCCCGTCTCCACGAGGAAGGGAGAGCCACCACCGCTCTGTGCCCGTCACCGCAGCACCGTGCCCGGGGCCTTCGCTGCCATGGTCCAGCGGCTGGTGGCTGTTGTGCTTTCCATCCCCCTCTTCCTGCCGCTCATCCCCAGCTCCTTTTCTCTTGGAAGTGAGGAATTTGAGGCTGGTCTGGCGTTGCCAAAGGGCCCCAGGCCCCCCCAGCGCCGATCGATCGCTCTGCGCGCTCCTGCTCCCTGTTTTTTCTGTTTGTTTGCAGCCGCTTGAGGGCTCTTGTGATGAATCCAGCCTGGACAGCATTCAACAACAGCTGAAACGCAGCCCGGGGTGGGGGTGGGAGCGAGAGGGCAGTGGGGCCGGCCCACACTGGAATGCGAAATGGGGCAGGAGCGGTGCTGGGAGAGCAGGATGGGATTGTGCCAGATCCCACTCCAGGGGTGCGGGGGGACAGGGAACACCGCTGGCGCCGCCCCAGAACTGTGGCTGCTGTAGGCTGGCAGCGTGGGGACCTGCTCGGTTGAGCGGGGTGAGCATTCAGGGCGTCTCCCTGCTGCCCATGGCTGCTGCTGAGAGCTGGGCAGGAAGGAGAAGGGCTGGTTCCCCTGTCTGGGCTGCAGGGTCACAGCTGCAAGGGGACAGGGGTCTGTGCCAGCTCTGCCACCCACCCACTGTGCCACGTGCTGTGTCCATCCCTGAGCAGGGTGGCTACCTGGCCTACCTGCCATCAGTGTAAAATGGCGGATTTCAGCTAAAAAGGAAACATTCCCCAAACCCCAGTGCAAGGAGGGGGGTGAGCACCACCCCGTGCCCCCAGCCTGCTGCTGCCAGCTTCGCCAGGGGGGCATGGCAGCGAAGTGGGGGGCACAGGCACATGGGGGGCACAGGAGGGGCAGCGGGGTCGCAGAGGGAATCTCCTGCCACTCCAGGGCAGCGCTGGTTGGCGGGGCTGCCGCGGTGCTCGGGGCCGGGGCTGGCTGCGATTTTGCAGCTGTGGCTCCGGGAGGGAGCAGGATGCGGCTGCGCCGGCGTGCGAGGGTGCGCGCAGGCGGGAGGGATAATTAGTTCCTACTATAGCACTTCTCAGTCAAAGTGCTTTTTAAAAGCCTCCATTCATTAGTCTTCACGGCTCCCCCGAGGTGTCGTGTCCTGGTTCTCTTCCCCCCTCCAGCTCCCCACCTTCCCTGGAGCAATTGGGGATCCTGAGCTGGGAAGGGGAGGGTGATGTTGCTGTCGAGGCTGGGTCCTTGTAAAACCCACAAATGGGGCGTCAGTAGTGGGGACAGTCTCAGTGTCCCCTGTCCCAGTGGGGCTGGTGGGGTGTCACGGCCACATGTGCATTGTTGGGAAGTTTCCATGGAGGCTGAGCTGTGCCATGGCTGGAGCACCAGGGAAGAGAGCGGGGTAGCAGGGAAGGGCTCTGGGTCCAGTGGGTGCCCCTGCCAGCTCGCCACCCTCACCAGCGTGCCAGGGAGCAGCACGGTGGTCCCAGCTCCCAAATTACCCAGTGTGTGCCGGGCTCCCAGGGGTCACCAGGCAGAAGGACACAGAGTGCCTGGAGGTGCCAGGGGGTGCTGGTGCAGCTCAGCCCCCAGACCTGAGCATTGCACGGGTGCAGGCGTGGGGGGTACCAGGCGTGTGCCCTGGTGAGGCAGCAAGGCCGGAGGGGCACAGAGGCAGGCAGGCTGGCAGAGGGCCTCCGCTGCAAACCCTAACCTTATTTTCCCAGGTCCGACGCCAGTTTCCATGGAAACAGCCAGGAGCAGAAACGGGAACCAGAATCCAGAAATGTGAAGCTTTGAGCTCCAGTTCGCCTTCCTGGATTCCTGCTCCCCGTGACCCCAGCTGGGTGCTGGCACCCACGCTGCTCCCACTGTGTGTTGGGGTGCAGGGCTGCCCCTCCTGGACACCCCCTGGGGTTGGGGTGCTCCTCTGCCCATGTGCAGCATCCGTGGGCATGGGGATGGACATGGGGATGGGCATGGTGTCCCAGCAGGGATGTGCAGGGGGAACTGTGGGAAAGGGACACTGCAGCAGGGACATGGCTGGCAGGGACATTGCTGGCAGCCCCACGTACTGACAAGTTCAAACAACACCTGCACACATCTGTGTGTCAAGGTGGTGCACAGGGGTGGCTGTGATGCTCTTGCATGCATGTTTTATAGGTGTGATGGGGTATAGGCGCAGTATGGATCAATTATGGTCTCTGAGTTACTGGTTAGCACTGGGAAGACCCCAGTCCCGGGTTGTTTACCTGCCCTGGTGTCTCCATCCCCAGGATGCAGAGGGAACAGGGGACCCCACAGCCTGGAGAGGGGCAGCACCAGCTGTCATTGCATGCAGGGGCCTGGGCGCTGCCCCAGTTCTGGTGTAAGTGTATGAGCCCTGCTCCTGGGAGCCCCTGGAAGCTCCTGGGCAGCTCCTGCCCGAATGGAGCCCCATGGGACACGTCTGTGTCCTGCAAAGCTCTGAGCTCTGCGCTGTGTCCGTCCATCCAACCCGTGCTGTGTGATGCCAGATCTACCCTGCACCTTCCCTACCACCCTCTGGCCTCCTGCAGTGCCCTGGGTGTGCAGTGAGATGTCCCATCCCTTTGTGAGCTCACAGCAGCCAGCGTCAGTGCCCACAGCGTGGGACGTGGGTGTCCCCCGGCACCTCCTGGCCAGTGACAGGGATTGCTCAGTGCCATGGCAGTGCCAGCTGGCCCCATCCTCCCCGCAGCACCCCGCTGCTCCCCACATGCCCATTTCACCAAGGTGCCAGCAGGCCGGGGCACACTGGAGCGGCTCATGGCCACCAGATCCCGTCCCCATCCCCATGCCACACCTCGGGGTGATGGTGGCACCGCCACAGCACCCGTCCCCCCTCGGTGGCGCGCGGAGCCAGGGGCGCGAGCGCTCCGTGATACATCATTTACCGACGGACAGGTATTAAGATACATTATGGATAACTCACAGAGAGAGACGCTATTAATAATACAGACACATACAGAGGGAAGAAAGTGCACACTTGATTTCCATGTTGCTACCAGGAGTTGTGAGGCTGGCTCTGGCTGCCTCTTCCCACACGTGACTGCAACACAGTGGGTAGCTGACAGCCCAGAGAGCCTGGCTTGGGGCCAGGAAAAAGCAGAAAACACAATGTCTGTGCATATCCTCTCTCTTAAAATAACACTCCAACACCGTCTGAGACGAATTAAAATAAGATCAGGAGCGGTCTCGCGAAGAGAGGAAGACGAAGAGGGAAAAGCCAGGCAGGGGAATGGCCGGAGCTGGGCGGCTTCAGCCCTTGGCGCAGATGGAGAGGGGGTGTTTTGCAGGGTTAGAGTTGGAAATAATTGAAGGGGGAAAAAAAAAACAAAGGAGAAAGAGAAGGCGAAGAGGGAGAAGTCAATCCCGTTTTTGGGAGGGGAGCGATGGCGGCGGCGCTGGCTGTCCGGCACATGGCTGTCCTTTGGAGGGGAGCCGGGCAGGGCGGGGGATGCAAGCGCAGGCTGCATGATGGAGAGCATCAGGAATTTCCTGCAGCTGAGGAACACACCAAATACCAGAATGCAAGAGCGAGCGGAGGAGAGCAGGGTGCCGGGAGGGAATGGGGAGGAGGAGGAGGGGGGATGCAGAGGGCTGGAAATAACCGGCGGGGAGAGCAGTGAGGGCAGGGGGCAGCGTGTGGGGGTGACTTGGGGCTTTGGGGCTTTTTCCAGCTGTTTTCATGGATTTTTTTTTTTTTGCTGCTTTTCTGCACTCCATGGTGCCTCATGTGCCTGAATGGGGGTTTGGGGAATTTGGGGAGTTTTATGTCTTTCCTCCCTTCTTTCCCCACTTCCCCGTGGTTATCTGTGATCAGTGATAGCCAGACACAGGGGTCCCACAGACCCCTGCCTGCCCCCTGAGCGGGATCCTGGCTCAGGGAGCCGGGAGCAGCCTGGGGAGTGAGCACATCCCTGCAGAGCGGTGTCCCAGGAGAGCAGGGCCCTTTGAGGGGACCCTCCGTGTAGGCAGCGAGCTCAAAGGCTGCCCCAGACCCACGGCAGCACCTCCCACACGGGCAAGGAGTTTGCCAGGCTCTGTCTGACCATGCTCCTGCTTTTCCCTGGGCCAGGCTGGGTTAAACAAAACCCAAGCCTCCTGAGGCTGGTCTTGCATCCAGGTGCAGCCCGACCTCTCCCTCCTCCTCCTCCTCCTCGGCCACCCCTGGCTTCCCCCTGCATCCCGCTCCTGGCTGCATCCAGCCCCGGCTCCCCCGGGGATGCTGGGGGGCCGGAGGGGAGGGGGGATCAGAGGGGGCATCTTGCAGAGCCGGATCCAGGTAGCCAGAAGGTCGCACTGAAAATCTGGAAGTGGAGTTTGGAGCTCAGCAGAGCGGTGAAATCCGTCTGGCTTCAGGGCAGAGAGGAGGAGGAGGAGGAAGGTGGAAGATGCAGGGAAGGGAGCAAGGAGCAAGGGGGCTGTGTCCCCCCATCTTGGGGTGCGGGGTGTCCCCAGGGTAGTGCCGTGTCCCAGCTGGGCTGTGCCAAGCATCCCTGCGGAGCAGATCGGGGATATTTGGGAGGCAGAGGGTGATGAAGAGGAGGTGGAAGAGCCTGAGCGAGAGCTGGAGCCCATCCCGCCGGTGCCGAAGGCTCTGCAGCCCCTCACCTCCCGTTTCCACCGATCCAGACCACGGAGTCCCCGCTGTCCCGGGGTGAGCGGTGACCCACACCTGCCAGGGCCACCCGGGACCGGGATGCTGGGAAAGGGCCGAGCTCATTAGCAGAGTCCAACCTCCCTCACGGGGGGTCAGGGAGCAGCAGCCGGGGGCACGGGGAGAGGCTGGAGGGGCTTTGTGTGGGCTGGCGGCCCCCATCATCCTCCTCAATGGACCCCGGGAGCCGTTCCAGTTCCTGGGGGTCTGGGGGTGCAGTATTGCCAAAGGGGATCTGTGCAGGGGGGCTCCCCCCACCCAGTGCTGCACCCACCGTGTTTGTTCCTTCCCGTCCCCGCCAAACCACCCCATGGCCTTGACTGCAGACCCTGAGCCTTGTTCTGGGTGCAGGGGGTGCCCGTCCCATCCGTGCCGCTGCCCTGTCCCTCCCTGCCCATGTGGAGCACGGTCTCTGCCATCACAGGAATCCCTCCAGTGTCCCTTTGGTCCCCAGCCTGGAGGGTGAGAGGGTGTGAGGGACCCTGCCGAGGGGCAGAGACAGGGCTGCAGCCTGGGGAGGGGGTCTGGAGCCCTGGGACCCCTCCCTGGGCACTGAACCTGGGGACCAGGGGCTGTCATGCTCAGTGTCACCTGCCTGGCTGGGAGATGCAAGGCCTGTGCTCCCCCAGAGTTGGGCCAGTTCTTCTTAGGCATCAGCTAATTGCCCTCTCTGCAATCAGGGGGTGAGGGTGGGGGTAATGCTTTCCCCAGATGTGTCCCCCAAATCTCCCAGTTGTGCCTGCCTGGCACGAGGCGGGGTCCCCCATCATTTTGGGCGGGTGCTCGCAGGGGCCATGGCTCTCATGGCACCTTCACTTGCACCTCAGGGTCCAGGGTTGGAGTCCAGGGGCTCCAAGTCTGCCCTGGCAGGGGACACTGAGGGTACCTCAGGGTGGGGACAAGGTGGCATTTCACCTCCCAGCAGATGGCAGGGGTGCCCCAGTCCCCCATCTGCCCCGCCTGCCCCCCTCCCTGCGCGTGCCTTTGCGCGGGGGCTGGAGGCAGGCGCTGAGGGGGGTGGGAATACTGGCTGGAGCGAGTCTGAACCTGGCATCTGTCGAATGTCACCTTACCCAGACAGTCTGTGCTTCCCTGTCTCCATATCAACCGTTCTGCTCCAGCCACCTGCGGGGGGGTGGCAGGGAGCGTCTTTGGGAGGAGGAGATCTCGCCGCTCCCCTCGCTCCCTGCAGCCTCCCTTCCCTCCCTTCCCTGCTGCCCCCCGGATGCCAGACCCCGGGCTATAAATCGTGGGTGACGCTCCTCCAGCCTGGGAGCTGGGGGTGACCCTGGCGCTCACGGCTTCGTGACCCCACATCGCGCTGTCTGCCCCCAGCGTGCCTCAGTTTCCCCTCCCCGGTGCAGCTGTGGCGCAGGAGGGATGCTGGGGCTTGTTCCACCCCAGCCGCAGCGGTGAGGGCCTCTTCCAAGAGCTCGGCATTTTTCCCTGGACTTGTCCCTCTTCCCTGCGACCAGATGTTCTCACCCTCCTCCCTGCGGCAGGGCCGGGCCGGGGGCGGGACAGCAGCGCCTGCCGACACCCCCGGTCCTGCCCCGCACCTGGACAGCGCCTGGGGCAGGGGACAAGGGACACTGCACAGCGTCCTCCCGTGGCTGTGTCCCAGCTCCCAGGGGTCCTTAGTGCCAATCCGTCCCTCCCCAGCTGAGCTGTGGCAGCGCCAAGGGAGCTGAGCCCAGGGAGGGGCAGCGTGTGGGGCGTGGGGTGCTGCCATCAGGGCTTGGTGTTGTGGGGGTGCTGGAGCCTTTTGGGGGTGCTGCCATCAAGGCTTGGTGGTGTGGGGGTGCTGGAGCCTTTTGGGGGTGCTGCCATCAGGGTTTGGCACTGTGGGGATGCTGGAGCCTTTTGGGGGTGCTGCCATCAGGGTTTGGTGGTGTGGGGGTGCTGGAGCCTTTTGGGGGTGCTGCCATCAGGGTTTGGCACTGTGGGGATGCTGGAGCCTTTTGGGGGTGCTGCAATGTTTGGGGGTGTGCTGGAGTATCTGGGGAGATTTTGGAGTATTTGGGGAGATGCCGGAGCATTTGGGGTGAGGATGCTGGAGCGTTTGGGCAGATGCTAGAGCATTTCCAGAGACACTGGAGCATTTGTTGTGGGGGTGCTGGAGTATTTGGGGGGATGCTGGAAGACTGGAGGGATGTTGAAGTACTTGGGGTGGGGATACTGAAGTCTTGGATGGATGCTGGAGCATTATGGAGACTGCTGGAACATTTGGAGCATGGGGGCAGTGCTGGAGCATTTTAGGGGTGCTGGAGAATTTTAGGGGTGCTGGAGCATTTGGGGAGGTGTTGGAGGAGTGGGGAGATGCTGGAGCACTGAGGTGGGGCTGGGCACCCCTGGGCATGCAGAGCCCTCGTGGGTTCCTGGCGTGTGCCGGGACACGGGATGGGATCCTGGGATGCACGGATGTCACTTGTGGGGCCACGTGGGCGCTGCCGTGGGGCTCGTGGGTGCTGCTCCTGGGCCCTGTGAGTGCCGCCCATGGTCGGGGGGCCTCGGGAAGGCTCCGGGCGTGCAGCAGGCGGGGCGGACACACAGACAGCCCAGGATGGACACCAGCACTGCTCCCTCCTCTCCCAGCCGTGCGCAGCGGCTCCTGCAAGTGTGTAATTTCACCACAGTGCCTAAACGAGGGACAGAAGTAAATTGACCTTTTCACCCGTTTTCCTACCAGGGGGATTATAGCCTGTTTCCTGTTAAATCTCTCCAAGAACTGGCTCCATCCTGCTCATGGAGTGGGGCGGGGAGGGGGGGACAGACACCCACCCAAAGTGGGGGCTTTAATTTCCCTCCTCGTCCCCCTGCACCGCGCCTTTCCCACCCCATCCCATTGCTCCACCACCTCTCATCTCATTAAAGTCTTCGGGGTGATTTCACCAACCCCGGGCAAAACCAACGTGGAAAAAATTGCTGGGAGGAAGGAACCGAAGGCGGAGAGTGATAAATATTGAAAGGGTGGGATTTCGATGTAGGCTGCAACAGCTGTGCCGGTTACAGTGTCACACTATCTCTCCACAGGTTTACTGACCCATTTCCATTCACAGGGCTGCCAGTATCTTAGCAACTGCAACAGTCCCCCAAGAACAGGCATATTGCCTGCTATTAGTGACTGCTGCAACTGTGTCAAGGTTAGCTCTCTCCCTCCAAGCCCTGCCGGGTTTGTTTTTTGCCCAAAGCCAGCACAGTCTGTTCGGTGACATGTCCCCCAGCAGCCATCCTGGGTGTTGGGTGTTCATCTCTGCCATGGAAAACGCCAGTGGGGCTGGAGCCGTTGGTGGGATGGTGGCTGTGGGCTTGGCTGATGGATGGGATGAGGGTTTCGGTGATAGGATGGTTCAGGATGTGGGTTGGGGTGGTGGGATGGAGCAGGATGCGGGGTAGGGTGTGCTGGGAGATGCTGTAGGGTGTTGGTGATGGGGTGGGGTGCACAGTGTGTCCCCAAAAATAGGATTGTTGCCATCTGGTTGGGTGTCACCGTCACCCCTGTGCGACTCTGAGCCCTGAGAACCTGGAGAGGGCTGGGGCTGCGCTGATCCCGTTTGGGTGCTGGGTGTTCATCCTGTCCATGAAAAATGCCAGCAGGGCTGGAGAGGCTGGCAGGATGGTGATGGATGGGTGTGGAGCTGTGTGGTGGGACGGGTGTGGAGCTGTGTGGTGGGACGGTGCAGGATGCAGGATTAGGTGGTGGGACGGTGCAGGATGCAGGATTAGGTGGTGGGATGGTGCAGGATGCAGGGCTGGGCAGTGCCATGGAGTAGGATGGATGGGGATGGTGGGATGGAGCAGGAGGTGGGGCTGGGTGCGCTGGGAGGTTCTGCAGGGTGTTCAGGATGGGGTGGGCTATGTAATGCGACCCCCAAAACAGGAGTGATGTCATCCAGCTGGGTGTCACCATCACCCCTGTGCAGCACCGAGCCCCAGGAAGTCCCTGGAGGGGTTTGGGGGCTGCACTGATCCTGCTTGGGGTGTCACCCTGCCAGGTTCGCTTTCCAGCCAAAGCCAGCGAGGGCTGTTTGGTGACATTCCCCCAGAAACTGTCCTGAGTGTTGGGTGTTCATCCCTGCCATGGAACATGATGGATGGCACGTGGGGTGGGGTGGTGGGATGGATGGGATGGATGGGGTGGATGGGGTGGATGGGATGGATGGGATGGATGGGATGGATGGGGTGGATGGGATGGATGGGATGGATGGGATGGATGGGATGGATGGGATGGATGGGATGGATGGGATGGATGGATGGGATGGTGGAGCTCAGCATGCCCGGGGATGCTGCAGGTGTTGGGGATGGTGTGGGTGCACGGTGTGTCCCCAGAAATAGGAGTCTTGTCATCCACCTGAGTGTCAGCATCATCCCAGCCTCGGCAAGTCACCCGGAGGGGATTGGGGCCTGCACTGATCCCACCTGGGTGTCACAAGCTGGATTGGCCTCATCCTGTGCCCTCAGGGGCTCAGGACCTGGCTGGACGTGGGCAGGGGATGGCCCGAGTCCCTGGGGTCCATGGTGGCACCAGGGGCTCGGAGGACAAGACACACACCAGGCTGGGACAGCAGTGCCACATGGGTGACATCCCCTGCCACCATCTCTGTTCCCACAGCACCGGGCCCTGAGGGGAGGAGCAAGTGACAGAAGGGACTTGTGGTCCCTCAGTGTCCCCAAAAAATGAGTAATATTGGGGTGGCTGAGCCCCACAGCAGGGCGAGGGCGAGCAGCTGGTGCATCCCCAGAACACGCCATGCAGGGAGGGAAACTGAGGCACGGGGCCCCTACCCCGGCAGGCAGAGCCCCCTCCCGCAGCTCCGGGGGGCCGAGGGGCAGCGGGCTGGGGTGGGCAGAATGGGCAGAGTGGGCTGGGGTGGGCAGGGTGAGCAGGGTGAGCAGGGTGGGCAGGGTGGGCAGGGTGTGCAGGGTGCATCCCCCCCGCAGGCAGCGCCGCAGACAGCAGGCTCCACACCGGCACGGCCGCGGGGACGGCTGCGAGGGAAGCCACAAAAATGATTTAAGGGGCTGGCGGGATTGATTTATTAAGAACAATTAAAAGCGCTAAATACGCTTAGCTCAGCCAGACACCGAGCAGGGAGCCTGGGGGGGAGAGGAGAGACCTGTCTGCGGATCCGGAGGGCGCGGCTGGGCTGGCAGCAGGATGTGGCAGTGCTGGGGGGACAGGATTGCACTGGGCTGGGCTGGGGCAGCTGGGGAAGGAGAGGAGTGCTGGTGGAAAGGCAGCGGAATGGGGTGCAGCACCCTGGGGCTGGATTTGCATCCAGGGTGGATTTGGGCCCAGGGATGAGTTTGCATCTTGGGATAAATTATCACTCCGGGATGGATTTTCACCCAGGTGTGCGTTTGCACCCCATAGTGGGATGAGTTTGCACCCAGGGATGTGTTTGCATCCAGGGATGATGGTTTGTATCCAGGGGTGGGTTTGTATCTGGGGATGCGTTGGTATCCAGGGGAGAGGTTCACCCAGCTGTGGGTTTGCAGCCTGCAGTGGGATGGATTTGCACCAGGGATGGGTTTGCACCCAGGGGTGGGTTTGCACCCAGGGGTGGGTTTGTATCCAGGGCAGGGGTTACCCAGCTGTGGGTTTGCAGCCTGCAGTGGGATGAATTTGCACCCAGGGGTGGGTTTGCACCCCAGGAAGGGATGGAGGAGATGTCAGGAGGCCCCCAGGCCGTGCTGCACTGAGGAGCTGTTCAGGGCCACTGCCAGCTGCAGGATGCCCCGAGGAGCAGGACGCCTCCTGGGCAGGGTGTGGCTGTCCCAGTCCCGCGGTGCTACCCTGGGAGCTTTGGCAAAAGGATTCCCCACCAGTGGGCACCCACGAGGCTGACACGAGCGTGGGCCCAAGGAGCTCATGGAGCAGAAATCCTGGAGTGTTGTGACATCTGCAAAGCTGCATCCCCCTCAGGAAATCCCAGCCGAAAGTCCTTGGAGGCTGGGAGAGTCCTTGGACATGTCCAGGCCTGCCCAGCCCAGCCCCTCCCAGGCCCTGGGGTGGCTGTGGGGGGACGGGGATGGCTGGGGGCGCCCCTGGGTCCCCGGTGCCGTCACCGTGCAGGATGAGCTCCAGCCAGCAGCTCTGTGTCCCTGTGTGCTGCCGGGGTGTTGGGATACCAGGAATGGGGGCAGAGGGCCGTGCCCTACATTCTTCCAGTCCCAGTGGCTGCCCGCAGTGGGAGGACTGGTTCTGTACCCCTTTTCCAGTGCCCTGCAGGATCCATGGGCTCACCCGGCTGGCTGTGCTTTGTGGGGATCCAGGGATGCTCTGGGACACTGGGATGCTGAGCCAAGCTGCCTTCCCACCTTTAACCCTTCCCAGGGCTGCCAGGGAGGTGGGGGTCAGGTTTTTAGGTTTGGGTTCAAATCCCCCACACAGAGCCCCCTCAAGTTCCTGCAGTCCCCTCCCCTTGGGGCTGGATGTGCCCCCGTCCCCATCATGGTTTTGGTCCCTGTGCCATGAGCCACGCTGGGCACGTCCTGCTCACCAAAGCCCGCAGTGTCAGAGGGGGCCCCTGCCCTGGCCCCCCGAGTCAGGAGGTGCTGGGAAAGGTGCTGAATGGGAACAAAAGGTCTGGCAGGGGCGAGCGGGGCCGGACGCTTTCTGCTGACCCCGCTCCGGCGGCCCCGGCCCCGGCCCCGCCGCCCCCACCCGCTCCTGCCGACGTCAGCGCTTCCCGGCAGCGCTCCCAGGTGTACCTGGAGATGGCTGAGAGGTGGAAAAGCCATTTCTGCCTCTGCCCCGGTGCTTAACGCCTCTGCCAGCCCCGGCCAAAGCCTCCCGGGGCAGGGTGGGTGCTCATCCCTTGTGCCCAAGCGTCACCGTGGGTCGTGTGTCCTTTTCCGTGAGGATGGAGCCGTGGGGAGGTGTGGATCAGAGGGGATCAGTGTGGTGTGAGCTGGGTGGTGGCCATGGGGAGGGTGCTGGGTACCCCTCTGTGCCCCACTGTGCCCACTGGGTGTGCCTGGGGGACAGTGGCTGGGAATAGGGATGGACAGAGGTGGCCGGGGATGGAGGCAGAGGAGGTGGCCAGGGATGGAAGTGGCCAGGGATGGAGGTGACCAGGGTGGGGGCAGCTGTGGATGGAGGTGGCCGAGGATGGAGGTGACCCTGGCACAGCATCTGCCTCTGTGCTGGCACAGCCACAGGGACAAAGCCACAGCCCATGGGACAAGGGGGCTGCCCACGGTCACCACCTGGGACCTGCTGGTGTCCCGCAGCCGCGCTGTGGGCAGGTGGGTGCAGTGACTCGCCCAGAGCAGCGCAGGCGGGGCGGTGGCAGAGGTGGGACAGCCCCAGGGCTCTCGGCTGTCGGTCCCCCGGGTGCCCCCGGCCCCGCCAGCGCTCCCGCCGCCGGCCGCCCAAGGGTTAACGAGAGTTTGCTGCTCCTGCAGACAATTAGTGACATCTTTGCTGACAACGCCACACTGAGCCTCTGCCGCCTCCCCGGCAGCACCAGCCCGGCCGCCCCCGCGCCCCACGCGTCCCCCTCTCCGCCGCCCGCCTTCGCCACCGCGGCCCTGCCGGCACCGCGCCCCGACACCGCGCCCCGACACCGCGCCCGGCGGCGCTCGGCAGCGGCGGCAGGATTGCAATCCCAAGCGGAGCAGCCGGCTCCCCTCGCTGCCCTCTGACCCGCTGTTGCTGTGGAAACTGCATCCCACGTAGGATTATGGAGCCGGAATCCGCAGGCTCCAAACTCCCCTCCAAATCCAGACGGTCACCGGGGTCCCCCCGCCCGCAGCACCGGCCCCCCTGCCCGCGGCGCCTGCGGGGTGCCCACAGGGTGCCCCATGTCCCCATTGGGGTGGCAGCCGGGCACTGGAGGGGGTGGCAGCAGCGCTCCTGCGTCCCCTGGTTTGCACCCACAGGCTGGTGACACTGCTGAAGGTGTCACGGTGTCACCACGAGGCCATCAGTGACCCCTGGCCCATCTGCTCCCCTGTGCCATGGCCTGGGTGTCACGTCCCTGCGTGCCATCCCTGCACCTCGGGGAGAGGGTGGTGTGCCAGCAGGACCCTCACCCTCAAACGCACCCCGGGAACGTGGGTCCACACCAAGGACCCTCCCCAGCACCTCTGAGGCAGCAGCAGGAGCTGGACACCCACCAGAGACCCCCGCAGCCACAGGGACCGGCAGCGTGGGTCCCCGGGGGGGCAGGGGTGGGCACGGGGGAGAGCAGAGCCTGTTTGGGGAGCTCTGTGGGCTGCGCCTGTGTCTCAGCATCTCTCCTGCCACCCGAGGAGGTAGGAGCTGAATTAATCGCGATCAATTAGTGCTGCTTGCAGTCCCTGGCTCCCTCCCTGCACCAGCTTTGTGCTGTCACACCCAGCCAGGGGGGCCCCGGTGTCCCCTGCAGCACCTGTGTGCCATGGGGGACTGCAGCCCCCCCGGACCCCCGAATGGGGAGAGGGAACAAGCAGGGAGTCCCAAGCCCGTGTGGCCACGAGAAACATCCCTGCCATAAAATGTGGTGGAGGGGATGAGGAGGGGGCTGTGTGAGTCCCTCGGGGTCCCCCTGCCAGGCTGGAGCGGGGTGCTGGGGTGCCCAGAGCCAGTGTCCGGATCCTGCAGGATACTGCAGCAAATGCCCTGCAATCTGCAGCCGGATGAATCCCACCTTCCTTCCCCCGCAACGTGCTGCCCTGGGCTACAGCTAATCTATTGTGCGCTGGGCTGCAGCCAGCACAAGCTGCAATACAGTAAATCCTTCTGCAGTATCCTGCAAGGGGACCGAGCCCAGCCGCAGCCGCCCGCCGCCGCCAGACAAAGACGGGGGGCCCCCGCGGGGATGGGGCACAGGGGACCAGGGCACCAGAGGGTGGCAGGACCCCTGGCGTCGTGCCGGCCAGGATGGGAGAGTGAAGCCCTTGAGCAGGGTGGGAAGTTCTCCGGGGAGTTTTGGGTGGTGCTTTGCGTTCTCCCGGCCCCCCAAATCTGCAGTGAGGGAGGTGCTCAGTCCTCTGTGTTTGGGTTTTCCCTAAATGTTGTCACCGCCATGCTCCCCTATCAGGATCCCAACGTGAGGCAGGGGTTTCCATGCCCGCCCTTTCCCTGTGCATGGCTCATCCCTCCTCGTGCCTCAGTTTCCCCAGCAGTACAGGGCCGCCAAGCCCCTCAGCCCCCTCCCTCAAGGAGGCTCCATCAGATGCGAGCCCCACTGCCCTTTTCCGGGGGATTTTGCTTGGATACTGTCATTATGGTTATTATTACTATTATTATTATTATTGGGATGTTGGTGGGGCTCTGCAGCTCTGCCGGACCCGTCTTTGGCGAGCGAGGCATCCTTCAAAGGGAAGGCGCTCCGTCACCGCCCCACAGCAGCTGCGTTCTCCTCAATTAGAAGAGGTAATGAAGCAATTTATGGGCATCTACAAAGTGATGTGTGAGTGACAGGCTGTGTACGATCCGCGCCGGGGCTCTGCCGGCAAGTTGTGTTCTTCCAATTTTAATGGAAAGCTCCCCGGCGAGGGGGGAGAGCAAACATTGGTGTGTCTGGAGGTGCGTGTGCTCCGCGGGGTCGGTGCTGCCACTGCGGCGTGGGTGGGTGCAGAGAGACCCGGGTGCTCCAGTGCCCATCCCCGGGGAGCCTGAGCCACGCTGTAACCGGAGATGGGGGCAGCTGGGTGGGAGCTGAGCCCGGGGCTGGGGCACTACAGGCCCTCTGGAATAGTTGGCTGCAGCTCCCTGTTTCCATCAGCACCCTGGGCGCTGCCCACCCTGCTCCTGCCTCAGTTTCCCCGTCGCTGTCCTTGTCCCCACTGCATGGCACTGCAGACCCCTTCTGCACACCCCCAGCCTTCGGGGGACCACTGTGGCCTCTCAAGGGTGAATCATGTTTTGGGGTCAAACCCCAGCGGCTGCCACTGCCACCACCAGGGTGTGGGTTGGGGGTCTGCAGTGCTGTCCTGGTGGTTTGGGTGCCTGGGGGTCCCTGGAGCTCGTGCGTGCTGCCATGGGGCCCTGACCCTCCAAGGTGTGTGCACAGAGTGGGTGCCACACCTGCAGGTGCTGCACACCTGTCTGTGTACCTGTAACACAGGTGTGCACCCATGAGTGCACTCAGCAGTGCCTGTGCGTGTTCCTGTACCTGTCTGTGTGTTCCTGTCCATGCTGTCACATGTGTGACCTGTCCATGCTGTCACACGTGTGACCTGTGCATACTGTCACATGTGTGACCTGTCCATGCTGTCACATGTGTTCCTGTCCATGCTGTCACATGTGTGACCTGTCCATGCTGTCACACGTGTGACCTGTCCGTGCTGTCACATGTATGACCCACCCGCTGGTGCCCACACGTGTTCCTGTACCTGTGTGTGCACCCACACCACTGCAGGTGTGGGGGTGCATCTGTACAAGGCCTGTCTGCACACGCGTGTGCAAATCCTCCCCCGTGCGTGCACCTGTGCACACACCTGCATGTGCACAACCATCTTGTGCACATTCAGGCCCGTTCCTGGCTGCCCCACCTCCCTGCCCACATATTTGGGGATGCCGGGCTGCCGGCGCCATGGGGCAGGGGTTGTCCCCGCCTCCCCACACCCCTGCCCCATCGCGCCGGCGTTGGCATTGTCCCCAGTGGCTCCCACACCCCAGCTCGGCCCCAGCCGGCCGCATCTCCCAGGAAACAGGATCCACAGCCAGGAGTTTCCGCTCGTGTATGCCTCCCACAAAAAAAAAAAAAAAAAAAAAAAGGAAAAAAGGAAAAAAAAAAAAAAAGAAAAAACCCACCCTGACACCAGCACGGCCGTTAATCCTGCCCGGCTCATTCTGCTTTTCTTGTCTAGCCAGTTTCTAAAATTGGCCAAGGGAGGCAACTGGCTGCTCTCCCCCCACCCAGACCCCCCCTCGGTCCCCACCTGGTCACCCCGGCGCGGTGTCAGCACCTGGAGCCCGTCACCCCCTTCCCCGCACGGCGGGGCTGTGACGGGCGGCGCTGGTGCCGGGCACGGGTGCGGGTGGGCAGCAGCGGCCCCAGGACCGCGGTGGGCGCATTGTCAGCGTCCTCCCATCCCGGCGGGCGCCCCTTTGCTGCCCCGGGCAGCCCCCCAGCCCCAGCGCCGGGGGAGCATGGCTGTGCCGAGCGAGCCTTCGGCATGGGCACGCGTCCATCTGGCGCCTTCCAAATGTTACTGGCCTCGCAGGATCCCGGCTCCGCTTGGCGTTAACCCGCAGCGCACCGGCGGGGAGCGGGGGCAGCCGGGCACGGCCGCCGTGACCCTCCTGGGGCCTCCAGCGGGGTGTCGGGGGGCCCTGCAGCTGCCCGGGGTGCCGGTGCAGGGGGCGGGGGGCGCCCAGCGGAGCCCCCTCCGCGCCAGCGCGGCCGCGGGTGTTACATGACCCGGCGTGGCCGGCGCTGGGCAGGGACACACCGGGGCTGTGACTCATGCTGTGGCTATAACAGGGAGCCCGGGGAGGGGGGCCCGACCATCTGCGCAGCCTCAGGGCTGCCAGAACACTGCGGGGGCCCCGGGGTGCGCTCCCCGCGCCGGGGCACAGCACCCCCGGGCACAGCACCCGGGCACAGCACCCCGGGCACAGCACCCCGGGGCGCCTCCCGGCACAGGGAGACCCGCGGGAAACACACCCGGCACCCCGGGGAGCGCTGGTACCCCGAGCTGGCACCACGAGGGAGGGGTGCTGGTGTGTCCCGTATCCCCCCGCAGGCAGGCAGAGGGCAGAGCGGGGGGCCCGAGGGCTGCTCGCCTTCCGCGCCGGCTCGACGGGGCGGGGGAACAAAGCTGGCACCGAGGGAAGAGCTAAATTTAGCCCGTTTCCCTGCTAGCTCTGAACTGCGGCGCTGGGCTCCAGCCGGCCGAGGTGCCACCATCGCTGCGGTCCATCTGTCGAGTCGTTCCCCGGCCCTGCCGAGCCCCTCCCAAGCCAGCGAGGGGGGTCAGACCCCTCCACGGCCAAGGGGGTTGGGGGCCGCGTCCGTGCTGGGCGATGCCACGGGGGTCACCTGAGCGCCCCCAGCAGCCGGGGGGCAGCGGGGTACCCACGTTTGTGGGGTGGGAGGGGAGGGTCCCGAGAGAAGGGGCTCCTGCCTGGGGGGTGATTGAGGGGTTGGAGGGGGGCGTTGTTGTGGGGAGATGGCGTTACAGGGAGATGGTCTGAGGGGTAACAGTCATGGAGGGGGAATGGTCACTGAGGGGGAGATGGTCCTGGCAGGGGAGATGGTCCTGGCAGGGGAGATGGTCATGGCAGGGGAGATGGTCCTTGTGGGGAAGATGGTGCTTGAAGGCAGCGTGGTTCTTGCAGGGGAGATGGCTTCTTATGGGGAAATGGGCACTGCAAGAGAGGTGGTCCTTGCAGGGGAGATGGTCAGTGGCCATTGCAGGTGAGGTGGCTGTTCAGGGAGATGGTTTCATGCATGGATGGGCCTTGCATGGAAGGTGGTCATTTCAGGATGGATTATTTTTCCTAGGGAGATGGTTGCAGGGGAGATGGTTCCTCCTGAGGGACATGGTCCTTGCAGGGGAGATGGTTTCTCACAGCAGCAGGAATCGGGGCCTGACCAGGCGTACCCAGCCCTGCCCACCTCAAGGGCCCCGTGCCCCGTTCTGGTGCTGAGGGCTGACCCTGTCACGGGTTCCCCTGGCTCCAGGAGCCCCAGGCCGGGGGGAGGCCACCAGCCAGGCCCAGCAGAAGGGCCACGTCCCCTGACTCAGCAGGGGGGTGTCCCTGGGGTCCCTGCTGCCAGGCCCAGGGGGACTGCAGGGAAATGAGCTCCCCAGCCACCTTCCCGCAGCTCTGGGTTATGAGGAGGTGTCAGGACCTTTGGCACCCCGTGGTCCTGGCCCCTCCCAGTGCCCGGGCGGTGTCTGAGCCCGCCCCGGGGATGCGGCGCCCTGGGGTGATGTGAGGGCAGAGCCCGGCTGTGTTTGCCCCACACACCAGCCAGCCTTTCCTGGCACTGCTGTCCCTGCAGCGAGTTGGAGAGACCTGTCCCCTCACCCGCTCCCTGCTCGGGGGGCGCCCCAAAACCCTCTGATAGCCCCACAAAGGGAACTGCGGGCCGAGCAGCTCGCCTGGACCCGTTACCTAAGATGAAACCCAGGCGCCATCTGCTCCATCTCCTAATTAAGAGCATGGCAGAGGAGTCAGGGCAGCGGGGGGACAGCGGGGGGGATGTGACAGCGGGGTTCCAGCCATGGGGTGACAACGGAGGGAAGGGTCAGGGCTGCCCGCGGGCACGGCGTGCCCCAGCACCCGTCCGTGCCCGCCCTTCTGGAGGCCTGGCCCAGCTCCCCGTCACAGGGCGGTGGGTGGGTGGGTGGGTCCCCGGGGTGGGTGGGTCCCCAGGGTGGGTGGGTGCTCTGGGAGCTGCCAGTGGTCCCCAGAGGGGACCCCAAACACCCCTGGCACTGCTGGGTGCCCCACGGCAGAGCAGGGCTGGGAGCTGGCAGGGATGAGGTGTGGGGAGGAGGAGGAGGAGGGAGCAGGACCGGCTGCTTTGGGGTCTGTGGTGCTGATTTGGAGGGGATGTGGAGGTCGGCGGGAAGGGGGTGAAGGCGGAGGGACCCCCCGCGTGGCTCGGGGAGGAGGTGGCCGCTGGGGGCTGGCTGGGGAACACGGAAACCCTCGGCGAGCGCCTGCCAGGAAGCTGTCACTGGAGGGGATTTTCCATTGGTGTCAGCAGGCGCAGGACGGGCTGGGGGGAACTCGTGGGGCGGGGGTTGGGGGCGCCTGGGAGGGGACCGGGGGGTGCGAGGGTCGGGGCGCGGAGGGGACGAGCTCCCCGTGCCCCAGGGGGGTGCGAGGGGGTGCCCAGGGGAGCGGCACCCCCGTGGTGCCCCCAGATGGGCGGGAACGGGGCAGGAAAACACCACGGGGAGTGTGTGTGAGTGAGTGAGTGTGCAAGGAGAGGCACCGCCACGGCATCCCCGTGTGTGACACGGGTGGGACACCCCGGTGCCGCTCGGGGGGGCAGGGGAGCAAGCAGGGCACCCCTGCAGTGAAGGCCGGCTGTGCCCACAGGACACGGCTGTCAGCGGGAACCGGAGGCGCCCCTGCGCCCGTGTGGGGGCACTCAGGGCCGCCCCAAACCTTGGCGGTGCCCCCCGAGGCAATGGGGGGCATTAGGGAGGACACCCCGTCCCCGCCGCTGCTGCCGCGGGCGCCTGGGCACGGCGCCCCGGCGGGGTGGGAGGCGTCGGGCCAGCGTGTCCCCATCTGTGTGGCGGCTGTGTCCCTGCCGCCTCCCTGTCTCCCGGTGGCATCTCCGGCCCCACCCTGACGTCTGGGTGGCCTCGGAGCCGGGCACCAAACCGCGTCCGTGTCCTGCGGGGCCATCCCTCCATCCCCCCGCTGCCACGCCGGTGCCAAGGCGGCCCCTCCGTGCCCGCCCTGTGCCAGCGCCGCGGGTCGGGGCTGGGCTCCAGCAGCCCCGAGGAGTTGCGGGGGGCTTGGGGGCGCCTGCAGCCCCCCCGCACTCCTGCTGCCGCCCCACGGCACCCCAAGAGGGACCCTGTGGGATGGAGTGGGGGAGGTGGGGGGACGTTCTGCCGGGCTGGGCCGGGCTCGGAGCAGCCTGGTGTGGTGGAAGGTGTCCCTGCCCGTGGCAGGGGGCTGGAGGGAGATGAGCTTTAAGGTCCCTTCCAACCCAAACCATTCCACGATTCTGATTCCTCTCCCCGCCAACCTCCGTCAAGCCTGAAACCGTTAAACTAATTAAAGCTTTGCAGCAGCAGGATTAAGCCCGGGCAGGGGAGGTGGGAGCCCAGGTAGTCGATTAGTTCACCAGGCGAGGATATTGGATTTCTGCGAGGCGAGTCAGCAGTCTTCGGGGGCTGTTATCTTTGCAGGGCTGCGGGGTCAGGAGGTGGGAAGCGGAGGTGACTGCAATCTCGCCCGCTTCATCCCCCCGCTCTTCATCCTCACCCCCCCGGCCCCGCCGCAGCACCCGGTCTGGCCGGCTCTCCCCCGCCCGCGGCGCCCATCTCTATCTCTCCTTCTCCCTCCGTCCCTCCTCGCTTGTGTGGTCTCGGCTGGTGTTTTGTAACCAGTGAGGAGAAAAAAAAAATTAAAAGAAATTTTTTTTTTAAAAGGGGAAAAATAAAAAAAAAAAAAAAAACGAAAAAGGCCCTACCCCTGGCGAGGAAGCCAGGAATGGCGAGGTCCGGAGAGCCTAATGGGAAACATGTGGCGGCTGCCTGGGGCTGAGCGGGGAGGTGAAAGTGAGCGCGGCGGCGCGGCGAACATCCCGGTGCGCCCCGCTGCCCCCCCCGCCGCTCCCCCTGCAGCGCAGCCCCCTCCCCAGCGCCGCTGCCGGGCTCCCACCTGCGCTCCGCACCGCGGCGGGCGGGGGTCGCGGGGCGCTGCCCGCCCCGGGGGGCGCGGGTGCCCGGGGGGCGCAGGTGGTCCCCGCCGTGCAGGGCGGGTTGGACGGGGTGAGGGCGGAGTCCCGGCGCAGGGAGTGTCCTCCGCGTGTCACGGGACACGTGGCCCCCCGTGGGACCGAGGGCAGGAGCCGGACACCGGTGGCGTGGGGTAAGAGCCGCGGCGCACCGGGGATGGACGTGGGCAGCGAAGAACCTGCAGGACGTGGGCGATGGGCTGTCCGGAGACCCCGCACGCCCCGGTGGGGACCCCGCGGGCGTCCCGCAGTGTTTGCCAAAGCACCCGCAGCCCCGTGCGCCACGGACACACCGGGGGACGGCTGCGCAGAGCTGGGGGGCCGCACCCCGACACCCCCCGGCACCCCGAACCTCCCCTGGAGCCGCGCGCAGCGTGTGCAGCGGGGACCGGCTCTCGGCGGCTGTTCTGGAAAAACTCCCGCTTGTTTCCTTCCTGCCTGCCTCCCCTCCGACAGCTCCCTGGGCACACCAGCAGCCTCAGCAGAGACCGGTCTTTCTAGCACATATTTTCCTGCTCCACATAGCCCTCGGTGTAACTTTACACCGAGGTGCCCGCATCTCCGCGGTGCCAGCGCTGCGCCCAAAGGCTGGCGGGGAGACGGGGAGAGGGGGGGATGCGGATGGACTGACAGGTTTGAATTCTCTTTCCCTGCCTTGTTGATAAGTTGTCACGCTAATCCAGACACCGGGAAGAGCCTGGATCACGCCGAGCGGCTGCGTGTGTGTGTCTGCGGGTGTGTGCTGGGGGAGGGAGCCGAGCGGCAGGGATTCACACGCGGCGCTGGGGAGGGAAAACAGGCGGGCGTGCTGGCACGGGGGGATTGCGAGGGGCCCAGGGGCTCCACCGTGCACGCCTGCGCCACACGGGCAGGCTGTGGGTGCCTGGGCCTCCTGCAGGAGAGCGGGGGGCCAGGGCTTTCTGCACACGCGTGTGCGATGTGTGGATATCTCCCTACAGCCTGGCGGGGAGATGCTCCCCCTTGTATGGGCAGCCCCCGGTTCAAGGCACGGACACGGTGGGGAGGAAAGGGCGGTCCTGCCCCAAAACGCCACCCCGGGCATCCCGTGATGGGGCGAAGGGCACAGCGTGGGTGTCCCCGTGGGTGTCCCCGTGGGCTGTGGCTTCGAGGGGGAGGCGTCGACGGGCGGCACACGGTGCCCAGCCCCGCGGGCACCCTCGGCAGCCGGGGCAGGCGGTGCTCCCGGGGGAGGGGGCCGCTGGGCTGATGTGCGGGGGTCTCTCTCGAGCAGATGGGAGCTCGGTGGCCTGCCAGCCCCTCGCACTGGAGAACGGTGCCAGCCCGCCAGCAGAGTGGTTCCCGCGTTCCCAGGGCTCCGGCCCCCGCCAGCCCGGCAGCGACGGCGACAGCAGGAGCTTCCGAGTGAACCTGCACTGCAAACACCCCCGGAACAGGTACCGGGGGCCTCACCCTCACGATGGGCTGCGGCACCAGGGCGGGGTTGGTGGCACATCTTGCTGCCATGTTCTTTCTGTCCATCCCTGCCGGGGAGGGACAGGGCCAGAGGCTCCCCGGCTCTGCACAGCCCCCCGGGTTGGGATTTTGGGGTGAACAGAGGGGGTGCAGCCCCCACGGAGTGCGGGGTGGGCTGTGCAGTGGGCACGTGGTGCCCGGCACGCACCCGGGAGTGCCTGAGCCACCTCCCTCGCTATTCCCCCTTCCAACGGGGGGAAACTGAGGCAGGCGCCACAGAGGGGTGTCCCGGCCAGGGGAGGGGTGGCACCGGGCAGTGTCACCGCGGGTGGGGGTTGCAGCTGTGCCTGGGGTGTCCGCGGGTGGGTGGGAGCCGGGGGGCTGCGGGGGGTGGGATGGGCTGAGCCGCCTCCTCGGGCGAAGACCCCCCCCGTGTGTCCGGAGCGCGGCTCGCCGGGGACACCTAGTGGCAGCGCCACCAAAGGACCCCCGCCACCCCCCGCCCCACCGAGGGGGTGGTGGGGATGGGAGGGGGGCGTAGACCTGTCCCCTCTGTCCCTCAGATAAGAGGCATTCCCCCTCTTTGCCCACGCCCCCGCAGCCCCGGCCGCGGCGATGGGCGGCCGTGGGAGCTCGGGAGGGTCAGCCCCCGGTACGGCCCGTGCAGGGACTGGCACAGGGGTGGTGGGCACTGAAGTGAGTCCCCCCCGGTGTGGGGCTGACCCTGCGCACCCCTTCCTTTGCAGAGAGCTCAAGTGCAATAGCAGGAGCAGCAGCAAAGCCGAGGGTAAGTTCCAGCCCTCAGACCTCCCCATAGACACCCAAACTCCGCCCCTATGGTGGGGTGGGAAAACTCAGATCCTCACGGGACCCAGCTGCCCCTCTTCACCTGGGAGAAGTGCTGGAGTCTGGCACGAGTGGTCCTGGTGTGGGGAGGACATCCAGCCCCTGCTCCTGAGCTGGGGAAGGTGTCCAGTTCCCCCAAGTCCCCATTTTCCCAGCTGTGAGCAGGGCTGTCACATTCCTGCGGTGCCAGCCGGGTCCTCGCTGGTGGCAGGGCAGAGGGAGCTGGGGGATGGATATGGGGGCCTCATCCCTGGGAACGGGGGGATGGAGTGAGGCTCTGCTGGCTTTTTTTCGCTGGCAGTGCCTGTGGAGCCTCACTGTCCCCCTCTCTGCCGCCCCCAGGTCCTGGTGTCACCTTCCCTGACCCCCATGTCAGCAACTGCTCGGCCAAGCGGCACGCGGGGGAGGAGGAGGTCAGGATGCGCGTGAAGCCCCCGGGCCCAGTGGTAACGACCAGCGTTGTGCGTGGCTCGCCCGACTACGTCCGAGAGCCCAAATTCTACCCGCCGGGACACCCGGTGCAGCGGCCCCCAGCCTGCCCGGCCGAGAAGGCGTTGTCCTGCAGCGTGCTCAGCTTCCCTGAGGGGTCGTGCCCCGCGCTCGGCCGGGAGCACCAGGCGGGCTCGCTGCTGCACGGCGACCCGGCCGACCGCTGCCAGAGCGTCCACGGGGGCACCAAGGCGGCCGAGGACGTGCTGGGCTGTGCCGGGGAGCCCCGGATCCTGGGGGGCAGCGCGGAGGAGGCATCCGCCCGCGACCGGGCGCCCAAAACCTTCCCCAACGCGACACTGGCCTCGGGCCGCTGCAACGTAGACGGCATCCTCGCCTTGCTCCGGAGCAAGTGCGGCAACGGGCACATCAACCTCCACCCCGTGGTGCAGCTCATTGACATCATGAAGGACCTCAACCGCCTCTCCGAGGACCTCAAGAACAGCGGGGTGCACCTGGACTGTGGCAGCCTCCGTGGGGGCGGTGGGGCTCACGAGGACAGCCGCCTCCTGCCCGCTGACCGTGACCTCCAGTACAGCTTCTTCTCCTCACCCTCCCTGGCCAACAGCATCCGCAGCCCCGAGGAGAGGGGGGTGCTCCTCAAATCCGACCCCTCGCGGCATCCCCGGCCCCCGGCCCGCGATGGAGAAGCTGACGGAGGCGGGGGGAGCACCCCGCAGCCCCCAGGACACAGTGTGGGTGTGGGGGACGTCTCCAAAGCTCCGGTGGATGAAGCCGGCTGCTCCCAGCCCGATGCCAGCGATTACTCGGAGCTGGCCGAGGCGGACATCCTGAACGAGCTGGCCTCCCTGGCCTGCCCAGGGACGCAGCTGCTGGAGTCGCAGGCGATGGAGCCGCAGCCCCAGTTGCTGCCAGCCCAAGAGCTGGACTCACAATCCCGGCTGTTGGATTCCCAGTCCCTGGAGTCACAGCCCCAGCTGCTCGATTCACAGAGCCTGGAGCCGCTGCCAGAGTCGCTGGAGCTGCAAAACCTGGAGCCATTGGGGCTGCAGTCGCTGGAGCCACTCTCTGAGTCGCTGGAGCTGCAGTCCCTGGAGCCTCTGTCTGAGTCGCTGGAGCTGCAGTCGCTGGAGCCGCTGGCAGAGCCTCTGGGGCTGCAGACCCTGGAGCCGCTGCCTGGAGCGCTGGAGCCCCCGCTGCTGCCCACCGAGCCCTCGCTGCTGGAGCCGCAGCCCCTGGGAGCCGTCTCGGAGCTGCTGGAGGCACAGCCGGGCGCTGGGGACCCTCTGCGGCCCCACGGGCTGCAGCCCCGCCTCGGGGGGTGCCCCCTGAGCGCCATGGTGAAGCGGGGTCCCTGTGGGGGCCGGGGGGCCGGGCGCTGCGGCGAAGACCACCGCAAGTACGCCCTGCGCCGGACAGATAAGCCAAAGATGCTGTGCCGCCGGAGGAGGGCGGGCCGGGGGCGCCGGGTGGACGTCACCCCCGAGAGCCGCGTCCTGTCCCCCCTCGCCCTGCCCGCCGAGCTGCCCCCCGGGCCCGAGGAGCCCGACACCCCGGCGCTGAGCCCCCCGCCGCCACCCACCCCCACCACGCTGGACCCCAATGAGATGCCCAAAGCCCCCGCGGCGGGGAAGAAGAGCAAGTGCCGAGGGGTGAGGAAGATGGTGGTGAAGATGGCCAAGATCCCCGTGTCCCTGGGGAGGAGGAACAAGACCACCTACAAGGTGTCATCGCTCAGCAGCAACTTGAACCTGGAGGGGAAGGAGCTGGCAGCCAGCAGCTCCATGGAGCCCACGCCGCTGCTCAAGATGAAGAACAATGGGCGCAACGTGGTCGTGGTGTTCCCCCCCGGCGAGATGCCCATTATCCTGAAGCGCAAGCGGGGCCGGCCTCCCAAAAACCTGCTGCTGGGCCAAGCCAAGCCCAAGGAGCCCACCCCAGAAGTGAAGAAGAGGAGGAGGAGGAAGCAGAAGCTGGCCTCGCCCCAGCCCTCCTACATCGCCGACACCAACGACAGCAAAGCCGACTACTCGGACGTGTTGGCCAAGCTGGCTTTCCTCAACCGGCAGAGCCAGTGCTCGGGGCGCTGCTCACCGCCCCGCTGCTGGACCCCCAGCGAGCCCGAGTCCATCCACCAGGCCCCCGACACCCAGAGCATCTCCCACTTCCTGCACCGCGTCCAGGGCTTCCGCCGGCGCGGCGGCAAGGCCGGGGGCTTTGGTGGGCGCGGGGGGAGCCACGCCGCCCGCGCCGCACGCTGCTCCTTCAGCGATTTCTTTGAGGGCATCGGGAAGAAGAAGAAAGCCCCCACGGCCCTCCACGCTGACCCCGTGCACCCTCGCAAGCGTGGCCGGCTGGAGCCTGATCCTGTGGGAAAACCCAAGCGGAAGAGACGGGCACGCAAGAACGGGGCCCTTTTCCCCGAACCCAACTCCGGGCAGAGCTTTGGGGACGGCCCCACCGCAGAGTGGGGCGGGGGGGAGAAGGGCAGCCCCTGGGCCCCCCACCACGGCCACCCCGGCAGCCAGGCTGGACGCAACGGTGGCTACCAAGGGGCCGAGGCGAGACCTTTCCACGCCGCAGGGCTGGAGTCCGGCTCCTCCGGCCGCACCGGTTTCTATGCCGGCAGTGCGCCGTCCTCGCAGACGGAGGCCGGTCCGGAGCGGCACAGCCTCTTCACCGGATACTTCCGCTCCTTGCTGGACTCGGATGACTCCTCTGACCTGCTGGACTTCGCCCTCTCCGCGTCCCGCTCCGAGTCCCGTAAATCGGCGGCTGCCTACACGGCGCCCCCGGCCGCGCTGCCCGGCCAGCGGGGCATGGCTGCCTACACAGCCCGCGGCGGCAAAGTGGCGGCGGCCAACCCCGGTGCCGAGGCCGCCTTCCACGCGGCCATGCAGGGTCGGCCGGCGTTCCCACCCGGCCGTGCCTCCGGCGGCTACGGCGTGACCCAAGGCTCGTCAGAGTGCCGGGGCGCCGAGTCCTTCCCCAAACTGGCCCCGCCGTCGGCCGTGTCCCGGTCACCCACGGCTCACCCGGCGGCCAGCGGCACCCCCGGCTACTCCCCGTACGGCAGCTACGGCAGCGCCGGGCAGAGCGTGGCACCCGCCAGCGTGTTCCCACCAGGAAAGCAGTACCCATCAGCACAGGACTGTCCCAACAGCAAGGACTGCAGCTTCGCCTACGGCAGCGGCAGCAGCCTCCCATCCTCGCCCAGCAGCGCCCACAGTGCCGGCTACGCGCCACCAACAGCTGGTCCCAGTTTGCCACTGGGAAAAGCCGCCTTCTTCAACAGTGCCGAGCAGGGGGGGCAGTTCTCCAGCGCCGCGCACACCCCCCTGCGCTGCGACAGCCGGGCCAGCACCGTCTCGCCCGGCGGCTACATGGTGCCCAAGGGCTCAGCATCCTTCCAGCCCTCGCCTGAAAACTGCCGGCAGTTCCCCAGCGCCGCGCCGTGGGCCTTCCGGCAGGGCTATGGTGGGTTGGATTGGAGCTCAGAAGCCTTCAGCCAGCTCTACAACCCGGGCTTTGAGTGCCACCTCAATGAGCCCAATGTCATCCTGGACATCTCCAACTACACCCCGCAGAAAGCCAAGCAGCAGACGGTCTCCGAGACCTTCTCCGAGTCCTCCTCCGACAGCACCCAGTTCAACCAGCCGGCTGGTTACCGGCGCGCCAACAGCGAGGCGTCCTCCAGCGAGGGCCAGTCCAGCCTCTCCAGCCTGGAGAAGCTGATGATGGACTGGAATGAGGCATCCTCTGCCCCTGGCTACAACTGGAACCAGAGCGTCCTCTTCCAGAGCAACTCCAAGCCCGGTCGAGGCCGACGGAAGAAGGTGGATATGTTCGACACCTCCCACCTGAGCTTCTCCTCCTCTTCCTCCTCTTCCTCCGTGTACCCCTCCAAGAGGAACACAGGACCCCGGCAGCCCCGGGGTTCCCGAGGGGCTTGTGCCTCCAAGAAGGAGAGGGGGACGGGCAAAGCAAAGTTCCCCACCAAGTCACAGGCGGTGAACCCCCTCTTCCAGGAGAGCACGGACCTGGGCTTGGACTACTACAGCGGGGACAGCAGCATGTCCCCCCTGCCCTCCCAGTCCCGGGGCTTCGGGGTGGGGGAGCGGGACCCCTGTGACTACTCCGGCCCCTACTCCATGAACCCCTCCACCCCCTCGGACGGGACCTTTGTCCAGGGGTTCCAGAGCGACTCCCCCGGTTTGGGGCAGCCAGATTTGGAGAGCAAGCACTTCCCTGCCCTCCCACACCAGCTGGCAGCCCCCAGCCAGCAGACTGTGTTCGAGGCTGGCTTGCAGAAAGCCTTCTCGCCCAACTGCTCCCCAACCTTGGCCTTCAAGGAGGACCTCCGGGCAGGCAGCATCCGAAAGCTGCCCGCCTGCGACTCGCTCAAACACAGCATGCAGGGGGGGGCCCTGCCGCACGCCCCACACCTGGCCTGCCGCGACCTCCCCATGCCTCAGCCACACTACGACTCCCCCAGTTGCAAAAACCCCCCGTACTGGTATTCCCCCAACGCCAGCACCCGCAGCCCTTCCTACGACGGCAAGGCGGGGGCCGGGATGCTGGTAGACTTCATGGGCAGGACGGACCCCCCGTGTCTGAACCCCCACTTGAGCAGCCCGAGCGGCACCCACCCCTCCAAGGGCGAGAAGGAGCCCTTGGAGATGTCCCGGGCCCACCACCGAGGACCCTACGCTTGTCCCCTGATCAATGACTTGAACATCTCCCCCGTACCAAGAGACTCAATGTTGCAGCTGCAGGACAACTACAGGTACCCCAGTTTTGCACCCCAAGGGCACCCCGTCATGGCCCCCAGCCAGAAGAGCGGGTTTTTGGGACCCATGGTAGAGCAACAACACCCTGAGGACACTTTTACGGTCACCTCATTGTAGTGTCTGCTGACGTGCCAACCGGACAACGAGGTTTTGTTACAGGGTAGGTGGGGGAGAACCTGGGGTGAGGGTGGCAGAGGGGGACGCAGGGGACCCTCAGGGCCCTTCTCATCATGTCCCCCTCTCTCTCCGTGTTGTGTTTCTCTTTCAGAGGTAATTTAGCCAGCACTTTTTTCTGGAACACTTTTCAAGTTCTGTATTTAACTGGGATTGGAACTGTTTGTTTGTTTTCTAAAAAAAAAAAAGAAAAAAAAGAAAAAAGGAGAAAAAAGGAAAAAAAGGAGAAAAAAAAAGATAAAAAATGAGTGAAACAAAAGGAAAAAATTAATAATAATGGATGAAGAGAGAAACCCCCCGTTTTTCCCCCTCCGCACTCAAACCTGCTCCACCTGCCAACCTCCGGCTCTGCTTCCCGGACTGCCGGCCCCCCCCGCCCCGCAGCAGGACAATCGGACGGACGGACGGACAGACAGACAGCGCAGGCCCCGCCAGGCCCGGCTCAGGGGCACGGGCAGGGAGGGCAGGAGGGGATCTGGGGGTCAGCGCTGGGTGCCCCCCGCCCGCAGCCCGGCCGGGGCCCCCTCGGCCGCCCCGGGGGAGGCTGTTTGGGGATTCTTTTCTTTTTCGTGTCCCTCCCCGTCCGCTCGCTGGCCGCGGGGGCTGCTCCTGCCGGATGGACACCCATGGGTGTTGGTGAAGCGCTGACCCCCGCCAGGCTCTGACAGCGTCGCCAGCGGGGCTCGGAGACGCCACCATCACCAGGTAAGTGCCAGCGGCGCTCCCCACCCAGTGCCGGACCCCTGCAGGGTGGGCTGGGTGCTCCGTGCTCAGTGGGTGCTCCGTGCTCGGTGGGTGCTCCAGCCCACCTGCACCCACCCCCTGGGTGCCCCCGGCCCCTTCTGGGCTCTGGGCAGCTGTCCTGGGTGTTGTCCCACCAATATCAAACTGGGGGCCCTGTCGGCCCCAGGGTCTGGGGGTGGCTGGAGCCTGGGCTGTGGGGTGCAGGACCCCACCCCGGGGTGCCAGGGCTGAGGGGGTGTGGGATGCCCCAGACCCCTTTGGGTGCCAGATGGGGGGAGCAGGACACGGGACCCCCGGGGGTGTGGGTGCCAGACAGGAGAGAGCAGCACTCCAGACTGCTGGGTGTGCATGGGAAGGACCCCAGAGCCCCTGGGCCATGGGTGCGGGATTAGGGGTGCACAGGACCTCAGAGCCCTGAGTATTTGGGTGCAGATGGAGGAGGTGGGCAGGAGCCCAGGCTGTGGGGGTGTGGGTGCCAGACAAGGATGAGAGGAGCCCAGACTCTGTGGGGATGTGGGTGCTGAGGTGGGAGGTGGGCAAGTCCCAGACCCCCTGGGTTATGTGGGTGCCAGACAAGGATGAGAGGCCCTCAGGCTCCTGGGTGCCAGATCCGTGGGGATGTGGGTGCTGAGTAGGGGGTGGGCAAGTACGCGGCCCCTGGATATATGGGTGCCAGACTGCGGGATCAGGACCCCGACCCCCTGGGTTATGTGGGTAGCAGAAAAGGATGAGAGGACCCCAGACTCTGTGGGGATGTGGGTGCTGAGTGGGAGCTGGGCAAGTCCCCAGCCTGCTGGGTGTGTGGGTGCCAGACAAGGATGAGAGGATTGCAGACACCTGGGTGCCAGCTCCATGGGGATGTGGGTGCTGAATGGGAGGTGGGCATGTGGGTGCCAAATTGGGAGATCAAGACCCCAGCCCCCTGGGTTGTGTGGGTGCCGGACCCCCGGGTGTGTGGGTGCCAGATTTCGGGGAACAGCATCCCGGCCCCCTGGGTTGTGTGGGTGCCAGATTTCGGGGAACAGCACCCCAGCCCCCTGTGTATGTGGGTGCCAGATTTCGGGGAACAGCACCCCAGCCCCCTGGGTTGTGTGGGTGCCGGACCCCCGGGTGTGTGGGTGCCAGATTTCAGGGAACAGCATCCCGGCCCCCTGGGTTGTGTGGGTGCCAGACCCCGGGTGTGTGGGTGCCAGATTTTGGGGAACAGCACCCCAGCCCCCTGGGTTGTGTGGGTGCCAGATTTCAGGGAACAGCACCCCAGCCCGCTGGGTGTGTGGGTGCCGGACCCCGGGTGTGTGGGTGCCGGGGGTGGGCAGCCCCCCATGGTGCCTCACTCCTCTCTCCCTCTCCCCCCAGCCACAGCACCCCCAGCCCAGCGCCCGCACCCATCCCGGCCGCCGGAGCAGAGCGGAGCAGAGCGGAGCAGAGCAGAGGAGAGGAGGGGGCACCTCCGGAGGGGACCCCGCCCCTGCCGCCCCCGCTTCGCCCCCGGGCCCCGCCTCGGCCGTGGCGCCGGCGCCGCGTTCTCTCTCTCTCCTCCCAGCCAGAAGCAGAGGGACTCTTTAAGTTTTATTTTTTATTTGATTAATTTTCGTTTCCTGCACAAAACCAGCAATTGTAAATACTTTTGAAGAAAAGAAGTTAAAAAAAAATGTTTAAGGATTTAAAAAAAAAAAAAAATTAAAAAGCTGAAAAATCACCAAAAAAAAAAAAAAAAAGAGAGAATCACGCACCGGAGGGAGAATCCAAAAATGATGGAGAACAGGCCTAAAGCATCCAAGAGGTGAATATGCAGCAGAAAAGAGCAAAAACCCCCCCAGTATGCACTGAGAAAAAATTTATTTACAGATCGAGCAACAAAAAAAAAAAGAAAAAAAAAAGAAAAAAGTAACAATAACCTATTTATTGTATATAATGTTTTATTATAAATCGTGTCTTGTATATTGCATTCTGTACATCTGCTGTGGTTTTGTGGTGTGCAACTTCCGCATGGGTTCCTTGGGTTTCCGTTGCCTTTTTTTTAATGATTCAATGATGATTTGAGTTTTATTTTTATTATTATTCTGAAGAACGAAGGCGGGTTTTTGGTTTTTTGTTGGGTTTTTTGGTTGGTTTTTTTTGGCAGTACACACCCAAAGATCCAAATTTGTATAAAAACAAAAAGGAATTAAAAAAAAAAAAAAAAGAAGAAAAAAAAATTTAAAAAGAAAAAAAAAAAAGAATAAATCAATCATAGACCCTCTTGGTGGGGAGGGGAGTGGGGGGGCTGGGGTAAAGGGGGGTCCCTTTCCCAGGGTCCCCGAGGCGGTGGCGGTGACGAGCTCAGGGTGTGGGTGCGTGTGTGGGTGCCAGGTGGGCTTTGGGGTCCTCTCCTCCCACAGATTCCCTGTGTGTCCCCCCTCCTCACGAGTTTGGCAGTCTCTGTACAGCTTCGTGGGTTGTGCAAAACAAGAGAAAACACACACACAAAGAGAGGAAAACCACCCTGAAATGGATAAAAGAGGCAAAATTCACAAAAAAAAAAAGAAAAAAAAGGGAAAAATCCCCAAATTCGGTCAGAATCCCCCCTCCTTCCCCCGCCCCCCCGCTGCCCTGTGCAGAGCTTGTGCTGCCCTGGCCAGAGGGGCCCCCCGCGAGCCCCCCCGGCCCCCGCTTTGCCCCTCAAACGGTCTTTTTGTGTTATTTAGGAAGGAATTTTTAATAGGCACTTTTTTTATATTAAAAAGAAACCTATATATTGAGCGACGCCCGCTGCTTTCTTGCTTCTCTTTTTTGGGGAGCGCGGCCTGGCCGTGCCGGGGGCGGGGGTTGGAGGGGTGCTGACCCTCCCTGGATTTCGGGGGGACGCCAGGACCTGGCTCAGGCTGGGAATTGCTCCAGGAAAGCTGAATTTTGGTACAAACCGGGGTGCGGTGTGACCGGGGGGGCCCCACCGCTGCTCCCGGGGTGGCACCGGGGGCCTGGTGGCACTTTGGGGACCCACGGGGGCTTTGCGGGCAGGGGGGTGCCCGCCCCTCCCTGGCACCACTTTTTGGGGGGAAGGGGGCGCGGGAACACTTCCCGGTGATGGAGGGAGAAGCGTCACCGCCAGAAAGGAGCAAAAAAAAAAAGGAAAATAAAGACAAAACAAATAAAATTCAGACATCACCAACTTCCAGCCGGGGAAGGTGAAGGCGGCGGCGTCCTGCGGGCGAGGAGGGGGGGGGGGGGGGCGGGGGCGCAGGTAGCTGGGGGTGGGAGAGGTGAGCGGGGCCGGCGGGGTCAGGGCTGGGGCTGGGGGGGCCCTGGGGGGGCCCTGAGGGGGCGCTGGGGGGGCCGGGGTTGCTCTGGAGAGGAGAACTCGGCGCGTACTGAGGGGAGCGGGGGGGTCGGGGCTGCCAGCGCAGCCCGCGGGGAGGCTGCAGGGGCTGGGGGTGCGCAGGGACCCCCGCTTTGCTGGGGGGAGCCCCCTCCAGTGCGGGTCCCTCCTTGGAGGGGCGAGGGGCACCCTGAGCACCCAGGTGGGCTCACGGGACCCCCCCAACCCCACTTCGGGGTGCTGGGAGGGAACGGGGAGCCCCTGCCAGTGCCCCCAAAGGTGGGTGGGCCTTTGGGGGGGCTTCATTTCCAAGCCCCCAGCCCAAGGCGTGCAGAGGGGGGTTCAGGGAGGCTCCAGGGGCTGGGGGATCACAGACCCCCCCCCGCCTGGCTGGGGGTGCTGGGTGTGTGTGGGGATGGGGTGAGGTGGGTCCTCAGAACAACCACAAGCTGGGGGTTTGCTGCTCTGCCCCCCCCCAGGAACCCCACAGCACCCTCAGGGTGAGCTGGGGGTGGTGGGGGAGGGCTGGGTGCTGTCCCTCCACCCCGGGGTGCTGCGGGTCCCTGACACCCCCCAAGGTGGTCACAGCACTGGGGGCTGCTGGTGAGGGCGGGAGGAGGTTGTGTCCCCTCCTTCCCCCACCCTCACACAGACTGGCGGGGCTGGGGGGAAATGGGACCCATGGGGGGACCCCAGTGCTGAGCGTCACCCTGGTGGGCACCAAATGTCCCCTGAGTGTGACAGAACAGGGAAACTGAGGCACGGGAGCAGGTGTGGGGCCCAGCCATCCCCGGTGCTGTGCCTGCATCCAGCGCCCATCCCGGGCTGCTGAACCCCGGCTCTGGCTCCTCCATGACCCCTCCTGGGGCGTCTTTCAGGGTCCTTGACCCTTCATCCCCAGCGTGGCTCCGGTATGATTGATGCTTCCCACAGGCATCACATTTGCTCTTTCCCGCCCCGTTTTCCTCTCTCCCATTTCAGGTCACAGCAAGCAGCACGGGAAGGTGATGAAATTCCCCCCCGGCAGGTAAATCCCACCAGGAAGCCTCACCTGGCACAGCCAGGGCCTCGCTGGGTGTGCCCAGCTGCCTGGACCACAGCTGGATTTCACTTATTTTATTATTTTTTGTCTTGTTCTAAAGCCTCAATTATATCTCTCAAGCAGCATGAGCCACTCTGGAGCCTGAGAAACCTCGTGATGGAGCTGATTGTTGGGGATTGATCAGCACAGCCCAGCAGCTCCCGGGTTTGCTGGGGGAAAGGAGGAAAAAGCTCAAAATTTGGGGTGGAAATGATTGTTTTGCTATGTTTTTATTTGTTTAGCATGGATTTTTTTGAAGGTTTCTGGGAGCTGCTTTTGGGAGCACCCGGGGTGAGCCCAGCACGGCCACATGGTCCACAGGGATGTGGGGTGAGCCAGGCCCTGGTGCCTGGCTGTACTTCAGGATGGAAATGATGATTTTAATTAAGCAGCTCTGCTGGGAGCAGGGCTCTGGCCTCTCAGGATGCTGGAGCCTGGAGACCAGGGATGCTGCAGGACAGGGATGAGGGATGCTGCACGTCAAAGGGCGCAGGGCTGGGCCAGCACGGAGCCAGAGCGCTGAGCACCCCATCCGTGGGCAAGATGGATGTCGGGGTGCTCGGGGGGCTGTGCCAGGATCCGGCACGCCGCTGGCAGGGGCAGCTCTGCCCCCATTTCCGCTCTCTCCCGTCCCCTTGGAAACACGGCAGGAATTTGCCCTCCTGCCCCTGCCCATCACCTGGGGCTGGAGCGGGGCAGTTCCTCATTCCCCGGACGGTGTGCGGGGCACGGGAGGGCGGCCATGGACGCGCACGTGTTGCACATCCGTGTGCACCACCGCCCTGGCCCGGGAAGCGCCCGGGTGCCGGTGCCGTGCCGTGCCGTGCCGGGCTCCCCGCGAGGGTCGCGTCCCCCAGCCCAGGCAGGGCAGCAGCGGAGCCGCCCTCAGCCCGCAGCGCTGGGGCCGGCGGATCCGCCGGGAGCTGCCGGGAGGTTTGGACACCCCCTTCTCCTTCAAATTAATGGCTGTGCCGTGAAGAAAATTGAAGCCATTATTCTTCGCTCGCATCCTTTATACCCACCAACTTCAACCACTTGACATGCTAATCACAGCTAACGAGGGAGGGAGGCGATTTCCCACGTCAGACCTGCAATCCAGCGCAGCCGGGTGGGGAGCAGCTCCGTGCCGGGGGCACCGGCGCCCCAACCGCGGCACCTCTGCCCCGCCGGCCCTTCCCTTCCTGCGAGCAGCCCCTGCAGCCCCCGCGGCTGCTGCCATCCCAGCCCGTCCTTGTCCCCAGCCCGGGACAGCCGGGGCGGGTGTGGGGGTGACAGCGGTGCCACCCCGGCACGGGCAGCCCCCGCTGTGCCACAGCCCCGCAGGCCCGGCCCTGCACCGGCACCGGCAGCGGGGGCGGCAGAGCCCGGCTGGAGCACCAGACCACCGCTGCATTTCCCGGAGGAACGGCCAGGCCTTGGGAAGGCTCTCCCAGCCCCCCGAGTGTCTGTGCCCCCCACCCTCCCTCCGCCCTGCCGGGCGCTCCAGGGTCGGGCTGAGCCCGGCCGCGCTCATCGCACCCGCCTGTCCAGGCAGGGCTGGATCCATCCCAGCCGCCAGCCGGGCAGAAAGCTCTGGAGTCCATTAACATTCCCCGGAGCGATCTAATCCCCCTCTCTGCCCTGGCTCTGGCTTTCGCTTGGGTTTTAATCAAGCCCAGCCTGGCGCCTCTTAAATAAGGGGGGCGGATGGCACCCAGCCCCCCGCACGGCACAAGGGTGCTCACGGCCCCGGGGTGGGTGCCAGCGAGGAGGGGGCGGCCGGGGGCAGGGTGCTCGCAGGGGTCTCCACTCTCCGGTAATTTTAAAAGGCATTTTGGAGCCAGAGGAGCTGAGCTCAGCAGAGCCAGGGCCAGCAAAGCCAGGGAATAAAAGCACAGGCGGTTGCAGGGTTGTTATTAATATTTGCTGGATGGTGATGGAGGGAGGGCTCGACACCAGGGGGGAAAAGCAGGCTGGGGTCCCCGGGAAGGGAGGGAGGTTTGGCAGCTGGATCCCAGCACCCCAGTGATGGGTGGGGGGTGCAGGATCCGTGCCAGCACCCCTGGGGATCAGCTGGGGCTGAGGTGCTGCTCCCCACACCAACATCCCTCAAACACAGCACTGGGGCTCAGCTGGGGTGTCCTGGGGGGCTGCAGGACCCCCCCCCCCCGGGTGTCTCCCTGGGGGACAAGAGGGTGCAGGGGGGACACCCATGGCATTGTCCCTGGGCAGCAGGAGGTGCAGGGGCACCCCAAAGCTTCCTGGGGCTTTGCCACTGCCCTGCTGCAGTGGGAGCAGGAGCTGAGAGGGCAGAGCCTCCATGGGGGTCTCGAATGGGCCCCCTTGGCTGAGCTTGGGGGCTCTGCAGGGTCATGACGGCCTCACCAAGGGGGGAGAAACCCTGCTGGATCCTCCCGGGATGGCAGTGGGGCTGGATGGGGGGTCTGATGGCAGTGGGGATGGATGGGGGGTCTGATGGCAGTGGGGATGGATGGGGGGTCTGTGGCAGTGGGGCTGGATGGGGGGGTCTGATGGCAGTGGGGATGGATGGGGGGTCTGATGGCAGTGGGGATGGATGGGGGCCTGGGGATGTTGGGAGACGGAGCTGCCGGGCAGCACATGGAGTTTTGGGGGCCAGCGTGTGAGCCAGAGCGTTTGTTTTTCTGGGGGCCCCGGGTGTGAGTTATCAGCAGCGGCAGAAGCTCGGTGCTTCCCGGCCGGGAGTGCACGCCGGCTCCTCGGGGAGGGATTAAGGGGATTATATTATTATTTGTTATCACTGAGGGGGGGAGGAAAAAAGAAGAAACCTCCATTGCTGGGAACTCTGCCTAATCGGAGCACAGATTAGCTTCCTGCCTCCCACCAGCCAGGACGGGCTCCCCTGTGCCCATCCCACTGGCGGTGGGAGCCCAGGGGGGTGACACGGGGTCATGGGGTCCCCAGGGACCCGCCTTGCCTGCGGGCCACGAGTGGGACCAGTTCCTGCCCCAAGCAGGTGTCAGAGGGAATGGCAGCTCCCTCAGCGTCCCCCAGGACCGTGGGGACCACCACCCTCATCCAGGCACGGTGACACCCGTCCTGGGAGATCCCCGGGGGTCAGTGCAGGGCCAGGCGGGAGGGACGCTCTGCCCCAGGGAGGATGAGAGCCCCCCCAAAGGCTCTCGGTGAGGGTGAGCTCATGGCCATGGCCAAGGTTTTCCATCTCCTCTGGCCGTGGTGGGGGGATCCTGGACGGTTTGGGGGGATCCTGGACGGTTTGGGAGGGGGATCCTGGACGGTTTGGGGGGGATACTGGGCAGTTTGGGGGGATCTTGGCAGGCTCAGAGGGAGCTGGAGCAGCGCAGGAGGGGATTTGTGCCTCCCCCAGCAGAGGGATGAGGGAGGGATCCCTGCATGGCCAGAGGATGGGGACAAGCTCAGCCCTGATGGGTCCTGTGCTGCTCCCTGAGCGTCCCCTGCCCGGGGGGCCTGGGGATGGAGATGCCCCTGGCACAGAGGAGTCCCCCTTGTCCTGCTCCATGGGTGCAGTGTCACACCACAGGGCAGAGGAGCTGTGGGGCCACCCTGGGTGCTCCGGGAGCTGCTGCAGTCATCTCAGCAGATCCAGCTATTCCTTCCCTCCTCTTCAAGCCTCCATCTCTATCTGCAGGGCCAGGAGTCCCCCTAGAACAGCCTTACGGATGCACATCCTGAATTTTCCTTCCCCAAACCCCCCGTTCCCAGCAACCAGGGGCCGAGCCAGGTTCACACATGGGGTGCAGGCACCGGGAGAGCCCCCCTGATTTTCCCTTGCCTGGAACAAGGCTGAAGCCACCACCCCACCGCAGAGAGCCCATCATTAGAGCCCCGTCCACACACCCCATCCGCTGATGGACCCACAATTTCCTTTAGTCTTTTATTTACACTTTATTGCTCTTGTTTTTGCACTGGCAAAGCTCTGCTGGAGAGCACAGAAATCCTTCAGATCTCGGCTGGCAGCAGAGCTCTGCCTAATCATAGTCATTATCTGGAAGCAGGTAATGGGCATCTTTCCCATGTTAATTTGAAAACAGAATCAGCGAGAGCAGGACACCGGGGACGGAGCGTGTTCCCAGCACCAGCCACTCCCTTTGGATGGTTTTGGGGTGGCTTGGTGGATGCTGGGGTGCGGGTTTGGGATGGGGGAACACAGAAACCCAGGCAGAACCACGTGCCAAGCTCAATAAATCAGCCAGGAAAGGGGCTGCTGGCCGGAATCCCGCACGGATGGAGCCTGTCCTTGCTGCCACAGCGATAAAATCCCCCGGCCTTGTTTTTTTGGCGGCGAGGAGGATGATGGTGGCTCTCCCTCCTCCCTCCGCCACCGTCAGAACTTGCCCCCGTGGCTGGGTCCTTCGCTAACAAGGACTCGTCCCTTTTATCCCCAGCGGCAGGAGGGGATGGGGATGGAGGTGAGAGGCGAGGATTTCTCCCGGGGCCGGGAGGGGAAGGCTGGGTGGCGTTGGAGTTTCTTTTGCTGAGATACCATTAACGAGTGAGCAAAGGTTGCGGAGTCTCCATGGAGACAAGACAGCAAGAGAAGGGAGCGGGTGTGCGCTGGGTGAGAGCTGATTAGTAAATGTCAGCGGCACCGCCACTGCCCGCGCCACGCTGGCGCGGGGACGCGCCGGGCACCCCCGCACCGGGCACCTCCCGCGCGTCCCGGGCACCCCATGTTCATCCCGGGCACCTCCTGTGAGTCCCGGGCACCCCATGTTCATCCCGGGCACCTCCTGTGAGTCCCGGGCACCTCCCGGGCATCCTGGACAGCCCGGGCACCTCATGTTCATCCCGGAGAGCCCGGGCACGTCCTGTGCGTCCCGGACAGCCCGGGCACCTCCCGTGCGTCCCAGACAGGTCGGGCACCTCCCTCGTGTCCCGGACACCCTGGACAACTCCCAGGCATCCTGGACAGCCGGGGCACCTCCCGTGTGTCCCGGACAACCCGGGCACCTCCCGTGCATCCCGGGCACCTCCTGGGCATCCCGGACAGCCCGGGCACCTCCTGTCCGTCCTGTGTGCCCGGGTACCCCACGCACCCGTCCCACCCCACGTGCTCCACTGCACCCGTGTGTCCCGGGTGTCCTGTGCACCACGGCTGCTCCGTGTGTCCCTGCATCCCAGGCACCCAGGGCAGCCCCGCGTGCATTATTTCATCCTGCTCGTTCCGTGCATCCAAGGCACCCTGAGCATCCCAAGTGTCCATGGTGTGAGCCCTGTTCCACCCCCGCTATCCCAGGTGTCCTTGTGCATCCCAGGTCCATGGGAATCGGGGATGCAGGAGCAGCCTTGGGAGCCTGTTTCCAAAGCATCCTCACAGCTCTGGAGCTGACAGCCCTGGCTCCCTTCCCACGGGGAGCAGGGATGCAGCTGTGCCTGCTGGGATAGGGGCAGTTGGCCAGGGAAGAGACGTCCAAGGCTTCAACAAGCTGCCATCTCCTCCCTCCCGTGGAGAATGTCCCCTTTCCCAGCCCCTGAAGCACGCAGAGAAAGGATGAGGCTGGACCTGCTGGATCCCACCTGGTTTTCAGCAGAATCCAAGCCCAGGCTGAGGGAATCAGGACTGGGATGAGGCACTGATATGTGCCAGGGTCTGCCTGGGGTTTTCAAGGGCTTGGACATGGCTGGAGCCCACCCGGGAGGGAGGTGGGAGGCAGGAGCAGCCTGGCTGCCCTTCCCCATCCCCTGGAGCATCATTTACCTCCAGCAGAACACAGGAAAGCACCTGGCAGGCAAGAGCACCAGGGAAAAAAGTGTCTGGGGGCACGGCAGCGGGGAGGGGGGGGCTGGATCCTGCAGTTTAGCAGGTTTTATTCAGCAGCTATAAACAGAGCAGGAGAGATAAAGGTTGCAGTGCAGATACAGATTAGGTAGGTCCCTTGAGGCTGTGACACCTTGAGATAGAGGCAGATCTTCTTCAAGGGAACGGCTGGCTGGCAGCTTGGAAAACACGGAGCTGAGCGGCCTCCAGCAGCACCTCAGCCCCGGGGCCACAGCCAGAGCTGAGAATGGGGCGGCCAGGGCAGCGTGGGGGTACCGGGGCAGTACCCCACGTACCTCATCCATCCCTTGTGCCCCACTGCATCCCAGGAACCCTGGGCATCCTGTGTGCCCTGTGAATCCCAGGAACCCTGGGCATCCCGTGTGCCCTGTGAACCCCAGGTGCCACCCCCTGTGCCCCATGCCAGGCCCCGGGCACCCCATCCTTCCCCTGTGTCCCATTTCACCCCGCCAGGACGCAGACAGGGCAGCAGGGAGCACCAGAAGTGCCGATCACCTTGCACAGGTGGGACTCGTGGAGGAAACTGAAGCAAAAACCAAGCAAGGAGAAGCTGTTTCAGTGTGTCTGTGTGTCCATCTCTGCCAGCAGGACCCGGAGGGATGGCAGCAGTGCCACAGAGACCCCCGAGGCAGGCACAGCCCGTGTCACAGGGCAGAGGAGGCACAGACACAAGAGACAGGCACGGGCACGAGGGACAGGCACGGTGACAGCACAGTGACCCTGGGATGCTGGCTCTGCCATCACAGCCCCGACGTGGATTTGTTTTTGCTTCCTGGCGGGAGCGCCAGTGATTTACTCCCTGTGGTCTGGTTGAAAGCAGAAGCACAGAGCAGGGAAGAGATGGATGTCTGTGCCAGTGCCCTTCATCCCGCTCCCTCTTCCCCATCAAGCCCCAAGGCTCGGTTTGATCATCAGGCAGGGAGGGAGGATTTAATATCCAGGTGCACCAGCAGAAACATGGCATGCCATGTGGTGGAATTTCTCATCACATCTCTGCTCCTGCAGTTTCTGGAGGGCATTAGCATCACCCCGGCTCTGCAGAGGACCAGGATGTGCTGCAGGATGGAACTGGAAGTGTTCAGTGCCACACTGGACAGGGCTCGCAGCAACCTGGTCTGGTCAAAGGTGTCCCTGCCATGAGTTTCAAGATGAGCTTTAAGATCCCTTCCAGCCCAAGCCATGCCAGGACTCTGCTGCTGTGCTGCACCGGAGGTCAGGCAGGGAAGGGCTTTTCTGAGCCCTGGTGTGACCCCCACGTGCTGCCGTGTCCCCGTGGGACTGCGGTGCAGGACAGTGCCCCCCCAGCAGGGCTGTCCCCTTGTCCCCAACAGCTCCATTCGCCACTCCAGGCTCCTTCAATCCCTGACTCCGCTCCCAGCTTCATCAAGTCACGGGAGAAATCCAGGCGGGAGCCAAAGCCAGCATCACCCGGCGGATTGCAGCGGCCACCGCCCCTGCGCGGCCAGCCCGGAGGGCGGGGGCTGTCCCAGGGGACCCCCGCCATGGGAACGGGCTCGGGGGCTGGGGACACCCTCCCTCCTCAGCCGGGGCTCCTGGGAGGTGCCGGGCTGCGGAGCCGGGGCCCAGCCCAACGCTGTCCCTGTCCCTGCAGCCGCTGTCCCACCGCCACCCCCGCCTCTCCCCGAGGGCCCCATCCCTTCACCCTGCAGGCCTGTCCCTTAACCCCCACCCCACACGCCTTGTCCCACAACTCCCACCCCCGACCCCAAACCCCACACCCCCAATTTCCAACCCCAAACCCCAGACCCCCAATTCCCGACCCCAAACCCCCACACCTCCAATTTCCAACCCCAAACCCCAGACCCCCAATTCCCGACCCCAGCCCCGAACCCCCGCCCCGCCCTGGTCTGACACCCCCGCTCCCCCAGGTGGAACTTTCCTCGCAGGGCGGGAGACCATAGAGGCGAAAGGTAACACCAAAGCGGAGCTCTCCGGGGGAGGTGCGGAAGTGACAGAGACCCCTTTCCTCCAATGCCACTTGGAAGAATATCAAGTTCTGGCTTTCATAAACAAACAGAAATATTTTTAAGATGTCGTAATTGTGATTGGTGGCGAGATTCTCCCCTCTGTCCCTGTAATCTGTCCCCAGACAGCCCAGGGTTCCCCCCGTCTCTCTCCCCTCATGGCACACTCCTCCTTATTTACTCTTTTTGCGCGGCCGGCCTGGGTGCGGTTCTTCCGCTGCGCCAGGTCCGTACGAAAGTGGCGTAGGACGGCTTTGATGGACAGGCATCCGCAGCCAATGGCGCGGCAGCATCTGCTGGCGGGCAGCCAATGGCGCGGCTACCCGGCCGTTGGGGGAGGCGGGGCGAGGGTCCGCCAGGGCAGGGAGGGGGAGTCGTGGAATGGCGGACGGGCGGGCCGGCCCGCCCTGGTGGTAGTGAGACCGGGGGCGCGGAGGGGACAGCCGCGGACAGGGTGAGTGCGAGAGGGGCGAGCGGGCCTCCCCAGCCCCCCCGGGCTGTCTCTTCCCGGGGGAAAGAGGCAGAGGCGCTGGAGTGGGCCGCAAGGCCCATGCCAAATAGTGAGTTCAGTGGTGGAGGTGGGCAGTGTTTCCTGCCACATAGTGAGCCGCTGCTGCCGTGGTCCTGGGCGGGGGTTTCGGGGGGTCTGTCCCGGTCTGGGGTTCCATCCCCGGTCTGACACTGCCCCAGCCCCTCCCGGAGGCCGCGGTTTGGTGCGGGGTGTGTACCCGGGCCGGGTGGCCCGTGGGGAGTTGGGGTGTAGGGGCGGGCTGGCCGGCGGTGCTCATACTCCGTGCTGGGTGAAGGAAGTGCCGCCTGCGGGGCTCTCCCGAGGCCTGGCCGGTGTCTGCTGTCCTGGGCTTGTCCCGGAGCTCTGGCATAGCGGGGAACGCTGGGGGACTCAGGAAACAAGGGGGTGCTGCAGGGTCCCTTTGGGGGGGAGCAGTGGGGCTCTGCTGGGGGACCAGAGGGGGACCCTCCCTTTCCAGACATTTGCTGCCTGAGTTTGACATTGGGGCTTGTGAAAACGTGTCCGTGTCCAGAGTCTGGGTGGGAGCTGGGTGCCCTCACTGAAGGAAGCCTCTCTGTCCTGCCTGTGTTCCAGCCCCACTCCTGGGTGCACCCCTCGATCTGTCTGGGAACACTTTTAAGTGTGTGTGTGTCACCTCCTTGTCTATGAACACAGAACATCCAGAACTATTTGATGCGACCCCCTGTGGGTGCTGTAGTGTGCTTAGGGCAATGTTTGGGTTTATTTCTCTGAAAAAAGGCTTGGGGTATGGTTGGATAGTTCGGTTTAGTGCAATGACCTCCTGGTGGCCTCAGACCGTAGTTCTTCTGGAGAAGAAATAAGTTATTAGGGAATGTCCTTGTGGTTGTACCTCACCAGCGTTTAGGTTGGTGTTGGGGTTACTTTGGGATACACAGTCTGCAGAAAGGTGAGGATTGCAGCTTCTCCCTCTTAGCTGTCACTTGACTTCAAGGACCTTCCTATGGTAGGGTTTTTTATTTCCCTGTCAGAATTTCACGCTTGGCCTTGCTGTTTTGCTTTCTTTAGAAGCAACAACAGAATTGGGCACCTTTCCATAGGTCAGAGCACTGGTGGGGCTGAGGGATGTGCTGATGCTGGGAGTTCAGCACTAGGAAACACGGAAAGTCTTAAATCTTTCAGCACTGCAGATGTTGGTGGACATGAAATTCTATTAATAATGACTAAAAAAGCTTCTGTTAAATACATCAACTGCAGGCAGAGTCATAATTGATGGAGCCCTCTGTAACCCTCACACTTTTGTGTCCTTCCTGAACACTCGTGAGAGGGAGAAGTTGAAATTAAAAGATGTTGGAAGCTAATTGAGGGGTACAGATGTGCTTCCCTGAGACAAAACTGATGCAAAAATGTTGCTTTTATAGGGTCATGGAATGGTTTGGGTTGGAAGGGGCCTTAAAGACTCATTCCACCCCTGCCATGGGCAGGGACACTTTCCAGAGACCTGGGAAGTCCCACTTTATGGGAAGTACTGAGTCCTGTGCACTGGTCACATGAGGAAGGGCAGTAGTTATGTTTTCCACCCATTTTCGACATCTGCAGAGTCAGTGGCTGCTAAACACTGCAGGAATTCAGAACGCAGCGTTGCGACACTTTTCGTTCTGATTTGTCCCTTCCTGACCTTGAGTGGGTTTTGCCATAGAAACCAACTCGTAGTTTAATCGCAGAGTGAGTTAAAAACAAACCAGAACCAACATCTCACACGAGAGCACAACCAGCGTGTCCAGAGAGTGACTGTGAATCCCTCTTGTGTCCAGAGTGTTATCCCAGCAGTGGGGTAGAGCACACCAGGCACAAAGTTCTGGGCGTTTTATTTCTTTTTACGGAATGTGCTTCAAAACATGAAGTTTGAGTGACAGAGCGTGACCTGAGCTCGCAAGAGCCGCCTGACACTGATCTTGGCTCAAGCTGCAGTTGTCACTGTTATCCCTGGGTGTGTTGGGGATGGTGGGATCAGACTTTCTGGGATTTACCTTCCAAAGCCTTGATTTCTACATGATTTAAAGCCTGGAGGAGTGGGTATAGCAGCTCCCTTGTAGCCCACCTGACATGAGGTGAAGCCTTGCTGTGCTTTCTAAGTATGGATTGTAAGAGGGTAAAATTCTAGGGGTGTAAAATTTTACTCAGTGTAATATTTTCCCTAAACTATATATTTTCCGCTGGTTCTAAAAAGAGTTGTGATTTTTTTTATCTTGTGTGGTAACGAGATCAAAAAGTAAATGCCCCAAATTTCCGTTATTTTAATTTAAAGAAATAAAACCTTTCTGATGGCTCATGCCAGTATAAAACTGTTTTCCCTATGACTAATGTGACACACCACACAGAAATGGTGTATTTTTGTGAGTTACAACTCAGAAGGTATTTGCAGACAGTGATTCATGACGAGGAATACAACCCTTCTGATCAGTCCCAACCCAGTTTCTCAGCATGCTTTGAATATATCTCATTCTTCAGGGCTGGCCTAGGAAAAGTTGATTTCATTCACCAAGGTTAGATAATCATGGTGTGTGGGTGGAGGGGTTAAAACTTCAGTGATTGCCTCATGTGCATTAAGTTACAGCAAGAAATCCCTCTCCTGAGTTTATTTATTTATATTTTTGTGCTGATAGAAGAACAAAGGTTGGTAGGATTAATGTTTTTCAAAAATTCAAGTTTTCTTTGACAGATTGTAATAAAGAAGATTTCAGCAAGTGTTAAGACTTGGCTTTAATCCTTCTAGATAATTTCTCTCTGTGGCTTTTCTGGACTCAGAATGTTTAATAACTTTAAATGCAAGGTTTTGGGTTTGCCTCTGCCTGGTTTGATGACAGTACTGAGCCCTTGGTCATTCAGCTGAGTGAAATACGTTGTTCATGAGTCAGTCACAAACCAGGAAAGGGATTGAATAGCGATTGTGTTTGCATGTGCTGTGGATAAAGTTCCTGCTGTCCTCATGCAGAATGAGACACCAGGAAAAAACACTGCCAAAAGCTCCTTCTGAGGGTTCCAGCAGCCACAACGGGCCCTGTCCGGCGGCTCAGCTCTGCCCTTGCTCCTTTGTACAGTTCCTACAACAAATGCACAGGAAACAACCCAGAAGTGACACACTGTGAAAACCCAGGAAGGCAAAATGCAGCTATTTTCCCAGCCTGTCTTCTGGTGTGTTACTGTTTTCAACACCACTCTGGCTGAAATGGGATCTCTAGTAAGAAATTTGTGTATTTGAGTGTTTATTCTCACTGTGCAAGGATAAATATTTGTGAGATCAGGGCCTTAGTTACTGCAGATTAACATTTATTTAAATACTTTAGGTATTTATAAACACAGGATTAAAAAAGGCATGTGGCAATGGCTTCTGGGTAATAAGCAAATGACTGCTCAGAACAGAACCACCCTGGTGACATTTACTTCCTTTTGTATTTTTGCAACTCTGTGTAATAAAAAGATGTGTTGGCTCTTTTTTGAGGACGGGAGGCAGATCAGGCTTCACTGTGAAGGGAGTACTTGGTAGAAGTATCTTGGTGATCAGATTCAGGCCTAGTTCTCATTTATGACATTTCTTTTTCCATCTGAAGGTTTGCTGGATATTTTTTTCCCTCCCTGGGAGGCAGTAGGAGGGGAGGTCCCTTCCCAGAAGAACTTCAGTGTGAACTTCCACATTATTTTCTCGAGCAAGCAGCGTGAGCTGTTAATCACATTCTCCATCCCAGCTCCTTCCCCACAGTAATGGGCCTGGGAAATAGTTCATCTGGATCCTACCCTAATTCCTGAAATTGCAGGAACGCTCTCTGGTGTTGGGTTGCTACTGGAGAAGTGGTGGAGTTCAGATATCTGAAGTATGCATCTGCCAGGGGCTTTGATGAAGGAATTTAAAGCACCAGGGAGCTCATGGATCTCCACAGATGGGTCAGTGGTGACCTGCTCTGTTCCTTCAGTGCCTTCTCTGTCAGCTCCTCTTCCTCTGCAGAATCCCAGACGTTTTGGGGAGCAGTGGTGCTTTAAGGGATGCTGTGATGCTGAGGGAGGAAGGCAGGAGATGCCTGTGAGGCAGCAGAAGTTGGCGTTGCTTCTTTAGGGCTGGAAGTTCTGCCTGGGGGCTGTTGCTGTGTCACTGCCTCGGGTGAGCTGTTCCCAGGTCACTGGTGACTTGTTTGTGGGGTTTGGGTTCTCCTGCATTACTGTTGGAAGCAATGCACAGTCCAGGATGGGTCAGACACAGAGCTGGCCACTAAATATGGTTTGTTCTCACTGCTGCTGTAAATCAAACCTAACCCAGGTTTATACTGAAAGTGCTCCATAAGAACTGAGATATCTCTTGTGCTTGATCCTAGAACCCAGAACAATTGGGGTTGGAAGGGACCTTAAAGCTCATCTCATTCCTGTGCCAGAGGCAGGGACAGCTTCCATAGACCAGGTTGTTCCAAGGCCTGTCCAGCCTGGCCTTGAAGATGCAGCCTGTGAACCCTCTGCTCAGAAGGGGCTTATTTTATATAAATGGTAATGAATTTATTTGGACAACTCCTTTGTGATGTGATGCAAAGCCACAAATAGATTTGAGATTAAAATCCCCTAATTGTGAAGTGAAGGGCATAAAAGGCAGTGTGTTTTCACCTAACATGATAAATATGGGATTTGCTGCCCCAGGATCTCATGGATACACTGTTCAGATGAGTTAAGGAGCTGATCAGATCAGTTTATGGAAGTGAAATCCATGAAGGACAGTTAAATGATGCTGCTTGTTTCCACATGCTCTTAAGGTGCCATGGGGTGCTGCAGCATGGAGAAGCAGGGAGAGCTCTTACTCTGTGCCTGCCTTGTTCCCATGCTCTGCTCTTGCTGCATCTGGGACCTGGCCATGCTGGAGAGAGTCCGTGGGGTATCTGGAGGCTGGGTGATCCAGCGTGGCTGTTCCAAAGCCCTGTGACTTGTCTCCTTCATTCCCTGATGTCCCCAGTGATGCTCTAGAGTGACCTGCCTCTTCCAAGCCTCCATTTCTCCCCGCTCATCAAACTGGGCTAATGACTCTGACCTTTTGTTTGTAAAGCAAAAGGAAAAGGATCAACAAAATACTGGAGCTTATTTACTATCATTACTGAAATGATGAGCAATGCCACTTTGCAGCACTTCAAAGAGCCTGTGCTCATAAGATGCTGGAAGTCCCTTGAGAGAGAAAATGTTTCAGATGGAAAAAGAGGAGCGGGAGTATTCCTCCCATTCTCCTCTCCTAAGTGTACTCTCCTGCAAGGCATGGAGGCACTATCCCCCTTCACCCTCTCCCCTCCCAGTTGGGCACTTTAAAATAGTGCTGACAAAAATTTGCTGGTTTTGGTGAACACGAAACTCACTGCTGTCACTGCTCTGAGTTCTGCATAAATTGTTCTCATGCTGCGGAGTTGTGCAAAGTACTCTTGTTGACCTATTGTATTACCACTAATAAGATTGAATGTGGTTTTAATTTCTCATTTCCTCTTTCTCTGGATGCCCTTTTCCTACTACTTAGAGTCTTACTTCAGGTCTCTCTGTAGCAAAAGTCTCTTTCTGTCGCTCAAAGAATGAGCGATGCTTTGCTTTCAGAGCGCTCCGACTGGAGGGCTTTAAGTGGCATTCAGAGGAGGCTATCAGCCACAATATCTGATGTACTGGTGTGGCTGCAGTTCATGCATGGAGTGCAAAAAATGGGATTTAATTGGGAGGGAGGGGGAATAGCGGCCTTGGCTGAATGGATGGGTGAAAGTTCCCCGACCACCCCTTAGCCCAGCAGAGAGTTGGTTGAGTGCTTGCCAGAGCGGAAGCGAGTTCCCTTTCAGGCACCCTGCCTTTGTCACCGTAAGAAAAGCACACACGCACTCGTATGGGTTTGGCCTTGCAGCTGCAAAAAAACCCAACCAGGCGAGAGAGAACCGTGCACACACCCAGATCCTGTTCTTTCAATACCAGCAGCTGTGAGCCGGTGCTTTGCTGGAGGAAAGTGCAGAGCTATAAACACAGCTTGTGGAAAACCTTTACCTTCTGTCTAGGGCAGCATGAAATCACTGGCCGCTTCCCTTCTGCAGGCTAAATTAAAAACGGCTGTAATTAACTTATACAAAATAGCCTTTTGGTTGCTATTGAGAATTCAATATTGTATCAAGGAGGTTACATCTAGGGGCTGGCTTCACATGAGAGATTTCCATAAAGCAGCTTATTATAGACCTTGTGGTAAGCTTGGCTATAAAGGCCTGCATCCTTAGCATCCTAATACGGTCTAATCTCTCTTGTCCCAGAAAGATCAGTTTAATAAAGTGATGATTCCCCCTGTACTCTGGTACCTGGTGCACTGCATCCAGCTCAAGAAGGACATGGGGCTGCTGGAGAGAGTCCAGAGGAGGTTATGGAGATGCTCTGAGGGCTGGAGCCATTCTGGGAGAGCTGGGGGTGCTCACCTGCAGAAGGGAAGGCTCCCAGGGGCCCCTTCCAGGGGCTAAAGGGGCTCCAGGAGGGCTGGAGAGGGACACTGGGCAGGGGCCTGGAGGATGGTACAAGGGGGAATGGCTTCAGAGTGAAAGAGCAGGTTTAGGTTGGATTTTGGGAAGGAATCCTTCCCTGTGAGGGTGGTGATGCCCTGGCACAGGCTGCCCAGAGCAGCCGTGGCTGCCCCACTGTGAAAGTGTCCAAGGCCAGGCTGGACAGGGCTTGGAGCAACCTGGGACAGTGGAAGGTGCCCCTGCCCATGGCAGGAGGTGGCATGAGGTGGTTTTTAAGGCGCTTTCCAAGCCAAACCATTCTGGGATTTTATGGTTTCAGACACCCTTGAATAGTTTTGGATGCTCCAGAGCCTGGAGTTTGCACTGGAGATTACATAAGGTGAGATCACTACTGGGCTCAGAACATGCAAAATGGAAACAACTACAGTTTAAACTGAATATTTTTCTGCCTGTCCCAAGGAGATTTCACAGGCATCTGTCACCACAGCCAAGCTGAAACCTGACCCTGCTCTGTCAGGCCAGGGGGTGATGGAAGCAGTGGGGCCTTGCTGGAGTCTGCTGGAAGGTTGTTCAGTCCTGCTGGCTGCAGGGATGGAGAAAGTGAGTCCAGGGATTGTCATGGTGTTGAGCAAAACCAGAGGGCTGCTCCTCGCAGCTTCCTGCAGCTCTGCCTGCAAATCCCAAATGGCAGCCTGGGATCCTGGGCCGTGCCTGTGCATTGCACAGATGGCTCCTGCACACACAAACGCTGCATTCAGCATTTCTGTGGGATCAACTGGACACTGCCATGAAGAGCTGGGTAATCCCAGATGTGGAGCAGGCCCCTTCTCCCCCAGCCCTGCTTCCTCCCCCTGCCCTTGAACAGGACAAACCGTAGGTGTGGGGAAAAACCGCCTGGGAAATCCCAGCTGTGGATTTTGGTACTGGGGTGGTGGGATCCTGCCTGTTCTCCTGAGCTCACAGAATGCCCATCTGTGGGCATTGCTGGGCTCCTGAGATCCCAAATCCACATTCAGGCTCTTCATGTGGCATCGTGTTTATATATTTATTTTTCCCTCCACAATGGAAAGCCTGTGTATTATTTTGATTTTATTAAGATACTGTTTATAAACCATTTTGATTTAGATGCTTAAGGCCGTTCTCTTGGTTTTTTGTGACCAAAATCCCAGCAGATAAAACACTTCTGGAAAATATCAGGGAGTCAATGTACTTTTTTTTTCCCCCCCTCGTGTCAAAGGTTGACTTAAAATATTAATGCTGCAAAGATTCATTTAAGATATTAAAACTGTTCAGGCAAGAATACATGTACATATTGTAATTACTTCCTTTTTCTTACAATTAAAGTAATTGGATTATATTTAATGAGCTATTTACATTTAATAATTAAGAAAAGACTTATCTTTCCAGTATTCCCCAAGTGCAGCAGAAGGGTGGGGGCACTCAGAGCTGTGATATAATTATCTAGGCGTGAGTTGAAACTGAAAGAGCAGTTGAGCTCTATAGAAAACACTTGGAACCGGTTTGTTCCTACTCTTTCATTAATCAAAATAGTTTAGTGTGTGGCAAAGAAGGGAAGGCTGAGCTTAGCTGCAAATGAGACAGAGTTTATCTGCTGAAAAGGAAGGTTAAAATATGCTCGAACTTAACGAATAAGTCATTTAGGGGGAAAAAAGCACACCCTCTCTTTCCATATTAATTACCGAGCGCTGCCCAGGAATGAGAATGTGCTGCCGTATTGTGAGCTGGGCTTTGTTAGTGCCACAGACACAAGCCTTTCCTGTGGCTGGGGAGGCTGGTGGGAAGCAGAGGAAGCAAAGCCCTGTGCTCATTAGCGGGAATTCAGGCCGGGCTGGAGGGAGGCAGGGCTGGGCTCTGCGCAGGCATCCCCGCAGCCCGAGGCTCCTGCAGGACCTCCGCGGGAGCTCTGGGCAGGGGCACTGCTCCCTTCCCACCTACATTGTGTTCCTCCTAGCCAAGACCCTTTGAAGTGAATTCAGCACTGTTACAGACTGAGCCTTGGGAAATTCTGCCCCTCTGGTGTGCCCTGGTGACCTCCAGTGCTGCCTCCTGCTCTGGGGGCTCAGCGCAGGAGGGACATGGACCTGTTGGAGTCCAAAGATGCTCCAAGGCTAGAGCCCCTCTGCTCTGGGGACAGGCTGGGAGAGCCGGGAATGTCCAGCCTGGAGGAGCCCCAGGGAGACCTTAAAGCCCATTCCAGTGCCTAAAGGGGCTCCAAGAGAGCTGAAGGGGCAAGGGGGAATGGCTTCCCACTGCCAGAGGGCAGGGCTAGGTGGGAAATTGGGAAGGAATCCTTCTCTGTGAGGGTGGTGATGCCCAGAGCAGCTGTGGCTGCCCCTGGATCCCTGGCAGTGTCCCAGGCCAGGCTTGGAGCACCTGGGACAGTGGGAGGTGTCCCTGCCCATGGCAGGGGTGGCATGAGATGGGTTTTAAGGCCCTTTCCAACCCAAACCATTCTAGGATTGTGGGATTCTAGGACTGAAACCTGCCCAGGCCTCTCCCTGCACACTCCTGAAATGTTTTAGAACCAGTTTGGGTGTTCAGTACCCAAGCACACTGGAGCTACCTGTTGATTCATGCTCGTGATGCCACTGTGTGTTGTCACTGACCTTGTATCCTTGCCCAAATTCTTCACAGGTTTAGCAGAGAGCATTCTGCTCCCTTTGCTGCTCCTGTTTCCTAGGAAGCAACAAAGCCAGAGCTCTTGTGGTGCTGAAGGAGTCCTGCCTCTCTCTCCTGATGTATACCCTCACAGCAAAGACCTTGAAACCTTTCTGTTCTGGAGCTTTAATTCCTGTTTAATCAATAGTTCTGTATTCTGAGAATCAAATCCCTGTGACAGCTCTCTTTAATTGAGCTAAACTGCCTTTCTCTTGTCACGTCTCTTCTAGAGTTTTATTTAAATGCATTTGTTCTGCCTGTATCCTAGTCAGGTATTGATAGGAACACCGGGTGACCCTCTTTGTTTAACTTGTTTTTCAGCTAAATGAATGGAAACATTAATTAGTGCAACGGTTTGTTTTGTAGGAATTAAAAAAAATAAAAGTCTAGGTCAAACTGCTGGCTCTATTAGCACTCCAGCAGAAGCCAGGAGGATCTGTATGTTCCCCATTAGTGACACCCCCATCCTTCCACCCCCAGACAGATTTCTGACAACAGCTCTGAGCGAGTCCCTCTCCAGGAGAGCAGCCTGGTATTTATTCCAGCAAGATCATCTTCAGCAAAGCTGATAACAAAAAGTTTAAAAGGAAGAGCCAAATTTTCAGTCACACCTGTGCAATCCCCTTGAGGGCAGTAAATGATGATGATAATGCATGAGCCAGACAAAAAAACCCGCAGAAAATGGCTTTCTGAGCCTCTTTTGCATTTTTCAGAGCCAGCAGACTGGAGGGGGGGGGAATAAAAAGGCAAGGGAGGAAAAAAAGAGGTGTATTTTTACTGTGGGATTGGAGCGGGCTGGATGTTTGTTGTCTCAAGGACTCCAGGCTGTACAATCCTCATTGTGCTGCGGGATCAGGGCTGATGTTCCCCGTGCAGAACATCGCTGTGGAAAAGGGCAGTGCTGCTCTTGCCCCACGTTATTGCCCAAACATCCTCTTGTGTAACACCACCAGATCGGGCCTGCAGAGTTCTCCACTCGGCCACTGAAGTGCGTTATTAATACACAGAGGGGCTGTGCGTGTGGATTTTTGTGATCAGCTACGTGTGTTCTGCCAAAGGTCCTGGATTTTCGGTGGATCCTGCTTTAGGAGAGCTTTTATGTGATGGTGGGTGAGAACACAGCGTGTGCTTCCCGTGCCACCGGCTGCTGAGAGATGGTGGGCAATGTTCTCCGCTGTGCCCGGGGGGGTTTTACCCGCCCGTCTCCTCCGTGGCTTTTTGGGAGAATAGACCACTGTGAAAGGAAGCAGCCCTGCAGCTGCCCTTCACTGCTGACTCCTGCTCAGCTGCTGGCAGGCTGGGCTGGTAATGACAGATGAGCCTGTGATGCGTTTTTGGGAATGAATACTTGTTACAGCTGGCGGGATGGAGTAGTTTGTGGCATCACATGGCAGTTTGCTCTATAATTTCGCTCCCTATTGCTCGGATGCAGCACTGATTGCTGGGTCTCTCTCCGAGCGTGGAACTGGAGCATTTCTGATTGCCGCATCCCACTTCTCTGTGGCTGCATTGTGAGCTTGGATATAGCCCTGAGCACTCAGCAGAGCCTTCTGCTGATTTTTTTTTCCCCCTCAGTTCTCCCTCTGTGTGTGTGTGTGGCTGCTGCTTCCCTTTCTGCAAGTCTTTTGGGGTTACATAAAAGCCAGTCTCTTTCTGGCCATTACAGCTACATGGGGGAGTAGTTACTGCTGAGAGAAGCTTGAAATTTGAAGCAGAGTTGTCACAGACATTAGAAAGAACAGTCGGTCTGCGTTGGCAAGCTACTGAGTTAAGTCTTATTTCATACTGATGGGAATTTCAGATCTGATTATCTCCTTTCCCCCTCATTCCCAAACCTGCTGGTGTGTCTGGTCCCCTGATGGGCACTCCTAGAGGCGCTCTCCAAAGCTCTGAGCTGAGGGCTTGGTCTCCTTGGCTGCGCTGCCTGTTTGTGTCCAGGCAGAGGATTTTGTAAGCCCTGCCGAGGGCAAGGTGGTTGGTCACCCTGACGTACTTGGAAATCCAGCCTAAATTCCCTTCCCTGCCCCAAAAAAAGCGCTCTGCCCTCCTTAGGTGCTTTGTGCTACACCAGACACCATGACAGATGATCTCACTGCTGGGGTCCAGATTTATTTGCAGATGGTCCCTGATCTAAGAGGTTGTGTGTCACATTGAGCGGGGAATTACCCAGGTGACTCCCAGTAACGCTATGCTAACTGGTCAGATACCAGTGAGGAGAACCTTGCCAGATCTCTCCCTCCAACTCACCTGTTATTTACAGCTCTTTGTGTGTGTTGCATCCGCAGGGCTCGCCTTGGAGTCCTGCCTGCCTTCTCTGCACCACCACAGTGACTGTGCTATCTGCCTGCTCCACAAAATAACCCAAAACCAGGTCTGGTTCCTCTCTTGCTGTGCAGTGCTGTTTTCTGCTCTGCTCCAAACCACTTGTTAAGGAGTATTTGCTCTGAGCTGCTGTTTTCGGTCGACAGAGCTCGCCTTGGAAAGCAAATACTCAATCCTAAAACACCCCTGTATTGCTTCTCAATAGTTGTAATCAAAGTCTGTCTCCTTTATTGTTCCTAACAATTGTTCAATTTTACTGTGCCAGCCCTATTTATTAAAAATAGTCAATAAGACGCAGCTTTGTGCGAGGGGTTTATGGACTGGCAGTTCTTGTTTGAAACAAACCAATTGTACTTGATTCTAATCCAGAACTGGGATTCCTGAGTGATCTGCTGCAGCAGAGCTCATGGGGAGAGCGGTCGATGCCTTGCTGATAAGAAACCTTGGAGCAGCACGCTTATCTTGGATTTACCTCGGCTTTGCTCAAAGTGCTGGATTCCGAAAGGCAAGAATTGCAAGTCACACGTTTTTCCCCCTTTTTGAGCCTGTGTTGGGCCACGCTTGTTCCCCAGTGCCCAAGAGTATTTGCAGAACTAATTGCCAAAGTCAGAATCCTCTTAAAAGCTGGTGAGCAGGACGTTCAAGGTGAGAGCTTATGTGATGGGAGCAGGGTGTCAGATCAGCAGCCACGGGAAGGAGTTCTGCCCATGCATCCTGCTTTCTTGGAAAAACATGGGGCATCCAAGACCACGATGTGTGCAGTGAGAGGACAGGAGCTGTCGGGAAGGGTGACAGGGAGCAAAACCCCAGTACATCCTGGAAACAAGGTGCCAGTTGAGGCTGGAAATCAGTGGGAATGTAGGAGCAGTGAGTTCAGCTTCCAGGGCTTGTTCATGCTCAGCAAACTTTTTTCTGGGCTGGAGCAGGCCGGGGCTCGGCAGCGCCTGCGTAAGCATTTTGGGAGAGGGGAAATTATGAGGCATCCTGGCAATGCCCAGCTGTAGGTGGGGCAGCACGGGGAAAGGAGCTGCGGGGCAAAGCTGGGCTCTTCAGATGGTTTGGTTTTTAGTCACTGCCATCACAACATCATCAAGGCTCTTGGAGCCTTCCCTGGTTCAAGTCATGACTTGGAGGCTTCAGAGGAGGTGCTTGGGAGCAGGTGGGAAGGGTCTGGTTTAAGTGGGAGAGGAAAATCATTTGTTTCCTTGTTTTTAAGAAGGTGTGAAGCACAGTGGTTGGGAGGATGAGCCTTTTGAACGTGGCTTGATGCAGCAGGGTTTGTGGATTTTCCTTTCAGCTCTTCCAGCCAGCAGAGATCACTGAACTTCTTTCCTCGCGCTGTGTTTCAATTTGATGCCTCTCTTTGTTTTCCATATTCATTAGAAATCTGTTGCAGAGTTTTCTGTTTCTAGAGGCGGTTTCCTTTTACTTCTAACATACTTGATCTCCTCTCCTGTTACACGGGGATCAGGGCACCTCCTCTGTGCCATGTCATTCTTGCAGCTTCTTTAAAAACAGTGTTTGCACCCCAAAACTCTACACTCATGAAACAAATCTAATCTCCTGCATTCATAAGCAAATGGAAACGTTTATCTTTGCCCCAAAGATAAGGATTTTCGGCCTTGCAATTCATTTAAGTTGCATCTGAATGGTAGGATTTAGTTATAATATATGGTCTGCAGTCATCGTGTGACAGTGACTAATGCCTGATGACCAGGCTGGCCAGCCAGGTGGGATTCTGCTGTGCTGTCATGCCCTGAGCACGGAATTGGAGTGGTCCTGGCTGGCCTGTGCTTGGCACTGCGCTGTCAGTGGCCTCCTTAATGACTCTCTTAAAGAGTAACAGCACAAACCTCCCAGAAAGCTCCTTTAGCTCTCCCTTCTCTCATTTACTGTGTCTCCTCCCTGCCCCCAGCTTGAGCCTCGTGCTGCCGCCCATGTTTTGCTTCCTCTTCCCCCTTCCCCCTTTGCTTTCATACCTTGTCCCTTCTCCACACCTGGTTTTCTGCCCTACCTGACTCCTGCTTTTGAAATACACCACTTATTTTCCAATGCACACTATTAATCTTTGTCCCACCTACTCACGAGGCATGAAGGTTTTACAGGAGCCCATTAGCTGTTATCTCCATCCCTACTCTCCAAACACTCAGGAAAAAGCAAGGTCTTACAGTGTTCTTGTGGGGGCATCACCTGCTCTGTTTGCAGGTCCCAGATTTCCTTCGTAAAATCTTGAAGCTCCTCGTCCTTCTGCTTGGAAGAGAGGAATTTTTGCTTTAAAACACCTTTTATCCAAAAGCTGCTGGGAGAGAAGGGTGATTGTCCACAGCCCATCCTGCCCTTCCTGCCTTGATCAGCTCTGGTGCTCCACAGGGTTAATTTAATCCCTCAGCCTGCTGGGTCCTGGCTGTGTGTAGGGGCAGCAGAGCTGTCCCCGTGGCCTTGGGAAGTGCTGCTGTGATTATGAGGGCAAAACTCTCCTTCTGCAGTGGAGTGTGGCTGGGAGGGTGGGGGTGGCTGCCAGGATGAGCTGGGCTATAAAGGGAGTTTTTTTCTTAGCCTTTATGTCTGCTGTCTTGCACCGGTGCAAATTTGTGCTCTACGTGTGCTCTACCTTAGTTTTTCTTTTGAGAAAAGCAGTTCCCACCACACTACTCCTTGCTTTTACTTTCAAAACATGCTTTGAAGGCAAACACTTTTAGGGTGTCTGTGTACAGGCAACGTATTCAGAGCCTTTTTTGTTGGTATTTGAGGCACTGCTCCCATTTTCTGCCCTGTTTTCCCCATCCTTACAGAGATCAGTGTTACCTGCATTTATCCAACCATGCTACCCATCATCTTGGGGGGTTTTTTGTCTCCTCTTATACAGCAGGCTCACATCTCATCCCCCTCTTCCAGGCTTATTTTTCCTCTTGCTGTTTTCCTTCTGTCTGTCCTCCGCCTTGGAAGGTTTCCAGCCAGGCTGTCCACTCCAGCTCTGCAGATCCCACCGTGTGTGCTCCCTGGCCGAGCCCTGGGGAAGCACAGGGGAGAAGCTGGATGCAGGCAGCCTGCAAATGCTGCCTTGTTTATGAGAGCTGCTTGTTGGTGCAGACTGCAGTCTGGGGGGAGCTGGGAAAGTTTGTCTGGCATGAAGCACTAAAGCTGACAAAAGATTGTAGGGCTTGGGCTGGAATCGATAAAACACAGGGTGTTGGGAAGGGAAGGTCAGAGCCCTTCCTTAGTTCACCCTGTTCTTTAAATATCCCTGTTTTTCCCCGTGTCCACTGATGGCTGCAGTGGTCACTGGGAAAAACAACACGGGCTCGATCCTCGGAGGATCTTGCCTTTATTTATTTGGATGCAGATCTGGCTCCCCACTTCCATAAGGTGTTTGGTTTTGGGGACCCTTTATGTGCAGCCTGGTCTCATGGCAGGAGGTTGGAACAGGATGAGCTTTAAGGTCCTTTCCAACCCAAATCATCCTGGCATCCTGAGATGTTGTGAAATCCCTCGTGTAGAGGCGTTGCAAAATGGTAGCAACCTACATCTGCTTGTCTGGGAGATATCCCAGCGCCCGGTGCTGCGGCTCTTGAACTCCTCTGCCTTAATGGGTCAAATTTAGCAATTCAAAATCTGCCTTCTGAGGTAATTAGGAGGGATAATGCCCACTTCTTCCTCTTAACACCCTGATAGAAAAGCATCCAGGAAGGACTCCTGGACCTCAAAGATAAGCTGCCAGCTGCCACAGAGACTATCAAAGGGTGGCTCAAAGTCAAGAGCAAACAGCTGATTTTTTATGGTTCTTGGGTTTTTGCTGGTGGTGACAGGAAGCCATGTTCCCCAAGCTGTTCGCTTCCTGTTTTATTTTTACACCCAGCCCGAGCAGATCCGCATGCCTATCACATGGGAGCTGCCTGCTTCTCTTGGGTTGTTCCTCAGCTGACCTAGAAAAGTGATTCTTTCCCCTTCTAAATTAATCAAGAACTTGGGATGTATTTGCTTTCACTCAGTCCTAAAGATTTCAGGCATGTATGATGCTCCTCGTAGTGGGCTGCTCACACAGGTTTCCTTCTCCCTCTTGGAGCTGGATGATCTGGGAGGGAGCTGCTTGATGCTTCAACGTTTGGGCCTGTTAGCAAAGGAGATTTTTGTTATTTCAAGGCACTGACCTGCACATAAAAGCATTTTTTATCCAAAGCGTAACTTCTGGATACTTAGGTTTTCTTCAGGTTTCTTACTTTATTAGTTTTTTAAAGAAAGTTTCTCCTGCCTGTTGTACAATCAATCCTGACTTGTTTCTGAGTACACTCCAGTCCTGCATCCTGATTAGAGCTCCCTCAACCTTCAACTGCTCTAGCACGAAAACAATGGTCCAGTGTAAACCTCCTCCCCGGGGGATTTCCCAAGGGAAGAGGAGTGCAGCCTGCAGGATAAGGAACAGTCACCAGAAAGTTTCCTGGTCAGCTGCAAGCGCTTCCTGTTGTTCCAGGAGCGCCCCGTGCGCTCTCCTGGAGGGAGGCACCACGCATGCTTTGGCGTGCTGGTTTTGTTCTTTTTTTGTATAACAACATCTCCTGCCTTCATCTCCGTGGTTTAAGCAACTATTGATTGCAAGTTGGAAATGTTTCTGCAGAGGAACTCGTGAGAGCCACGCCAGGCGCTGAGTGAGGCGGGAGGCAGGAGCCCTGTCCGGGTGGGCAGGGAGGGAGCGGCGGCTGCGGCGCTGCCAGCAGCGCTGGGAATGTGGGCGAGGATGTGGAGTTCTCCATCTCTGCCTCTGTACCTGGGCTGGTGGGGCTCTGCTGTCACTGCGAGTCAGAGAACAGGAGGATCTTTATTTCTGATGAACCAGTTTTCTCAGGGTGGGGAGGGGGGAAAGAAGGCTTATAAGTAAAGCCATTTGAGAGCAGGAAAAACGAACACCATGGCTCTGGTGTGCCTGGAATTTGCGGTTGAGTAATCCTTTCCTGTTTCTTTTTTGGGTTGTTTTTCATCTTTCAGAACAGTGCCTGAAGCAGGTCCACCATGCCGTTAGTAACGAGGAACATTGAGCCAAGGCACCTGTGCCGTCAGACGTTGCCTAGCGTTCCGAGCGAGCTGGAATGCGTGACCAACATCACCCTGGCAAATGTCATTCGACAGCTGGGCAGCCTGAGTGAGTACCATGGCGAGCCTGCGCGTTGCCCTCAGGAGTCGCTACTGCTCTTTATTTAGCTCCCTTTCTACTCTCGTGTTCCTATTTCTCCCCCATCTGCCTTCCCTGGGTAATGCTAAAATGTTTTCCTAAAGAAATCTGATGCTAATTTCATATCCCTGGTCCCACTGCCTTCCTATCTAAGAGAAAATGGGGAGGGGGGTGTGTGTATGTGTGTGTGCATGTGAGAGGCTGCAGTGGAACTGCAGATGGAAGGATGGAGCACAACTCAGGCTTGTAAAATGGGAGGCTCTCGGAGCAGGCAGGATCTTGTGTCAGAGAACGTGCCTGTAATTGCATGCGCTACTAAATGGAGCTTGACTCTGTAGAATCTACACCATGTCAGTAGTCTTATTTTTAATGAAAGATAATTAAAGCCCCCACGCAGAAGCTCCTGCTTGCCCCTGCTGCTGTTTGTTGTGTTGTGAGACCCAAAGACCCGTCTGAGCCAAGCGGTGCCTCCAGAGCGTGGAGCTTTGGGGCTGCTCACTCAAATGGCAGCTCGAGCTGGAGCAATGCCTGGCTCAGCTCTCCAGTGGGCTGACCCACAGCCTTGGAAAAGCTGGAGGGCAAACACAGGCCTACATGCCATAGGAGAAACGAAGAGTTAATTGTGGTCTCTCCGGGATGACTCCATACTCTGTTGAAATGCTCTGGGTTCTGATTAACCACCTTTGTCCTTGAAGCGGGACTTTGATAATCAAATTAATCTATTGTTTAGCTCCTCTGGGGTGTTTGCAAGCCCTTCTGCTTGCTCTGCAAAGCAAGCCCTTGTCTTCCGCCATGTGGCAGGCAAAGTTTGGGTGCAGCCTCTTTCCAGCAGTGCAAAGCGTGGCTGTCACTGAAATCTGGGCCCGTGTTTGCTGCCAGTCGGTGTCACATTCTGTTGGGTTGGAGAAATGTCACTGCACAGGCGAGACCAGGCTCTCTGCTCGTGTTCAACTGGCCCTCGTTGTTCATTTGTTAGGTCTGGTAGCCAAGATGGTTGTGGAGTGTGAGCGAAATCCATCTCGTGCATGTGAAATGGTGAGGAAGGAGGCAGTAAAGCTGTGCAAAGCCCAGCTGCAGGGAAAGCTCATCCCTGTTCAGAGAGACACACTGTGGGTTAGTGTGACAGCCCTGGCCAGATCCCACAGGTTTAGACCTTCTTTGCACAGAAATTCAAAGCTTCTCTGCTTCTGAAGTGCTAGGAGCCATATCACAGCCTGGTTTCTGCTTTGGGGAGGTACCCTGGGAGCTGGGATGTGGGGATGCAGGGATGCAGGGATTTAGGGAGAAGGTGTGAGCTGCTGGACCAGTCACAGGTACCTGGGGAGGCAGCTGAGGAGAGGAGAGCAGTGCAGGTGGGAGGGAAATGCTGAGCACTCTCCCAGGGTCAGCAGTATTTTAAATAAAGCAATGTTTAGGCTGTGCTCACACCCCAATGACCAAACTCCTGGCCCCTGCCCTTTCCTCTCTCCTCAGAAAAACAAATTCTGTCTCTCCTTGTACCTTGGCTGTTACAGGAACGTAGAGCGGGTTCAGTAGGCTGTGACAGCCCTGTCAAGTGAATAATCAGCCATGCCTGGTGCACCACAGTCTCTTTACAAAGATGCAAACATAAATCTTGTCAAACTTTCATATTCCAGTGAGTTTACCCTTCGTTACTATCGCAGCTGGGAGCACTTTGTATAAGTCGGCTGCGCGGTTTTGTGTGATTTTACAGAATCCACAAGCTAAAGATGGAAGGACCTATTAAATCATGCCGTCTGTCTTCCTGCCAGTGCATGACAAAGATAATTCTGATTGTAAGCTGCACTTTTGCAGTCAAAGTAACTAAACTAAAAAATTAATCTCTGTCTTACCCCATCTAGAAGTGTTTGTGAGGCTCAGCAATGTGTGAGATGCTGGGTGATAACTCCAGGTGCACTTACACAGGCAAGAGAGCACAGACCATCTCTTCTCTCTTCAGAGTCCAACCAGTATAGAAAATGCTGTTACATATTATTTAATACTTGGAATACACTTTGCAAACCAAGGACCTCATTTTTCCCCTAGTGCTTGTTACAGTTCCTTGTGAAATTGTTTTTCACTTCTTGTGAAAGTAGAAACGAAATTACAACTTTTCTTTTTTTGAGCTGTTGCTGGAAGGTTTCACATTTTCCCACAGATAAATTTTTACTCTCTTTGGTCAGATAGCAGAGCTGGTCTGTGCTGATGTTGAAATGGAGATTGCTTCATGAAACATGGCTACCACAAGAGCTGCCTGGCCCTTAGATCTGCAAACATAAAATCCTTCTCATGAGTTTGGGTTTGTTAATTGAGCATATGTGAAGTCTGCATTGTCTGGGAGGGTGGAAGGAAGAGGTCAGCTGAAGTTAACCTTCAGCATTTGCTTTATACAAACACTTGGACCTGGCATTGCCACCAGAAGGGGTGGAGAAGGTTGAATTTTAACCTGGCTTGTTCCCCGTGCTTGGCAGTGTAAGGAGATCTCCTGGGAGCAGGAACAAGGAGTTGATATGTCAGGTTAGATAGCTGGGAGTGTTTGTGCAGCTGGGCTTTGGGGGATGCCCTCGCCTTGCCTTGTGCAAGGGTGCTTTGTCTCTCTGACTCTGTAGACAACCATGTTTTCCAAAATTACTGTTGAAATTAGACTTCCAACTGGTTTTTCTTCCCTGAATGTCGGAGAGGATCTTTAGGAGTAACAGATTCCAGAACAAACTGTTGACCATATGATGATGCACTTCAAAACCAGACTGCTTATTGGGAGCAGCCCTGTACTCAGCAGCCGTGGCTGGAAATGTTTCCCATCAGTGGGAACACCACGGGCCCATGTCTGCACTCGGTGCCAAGTCAGCTCCGTGCTGTCCTCGGCGTGCCTGGGGCTCCCTGTCCTGGGCTGTGCCCAGGGGCAGAACAAAAAGACAGGACTCACTGGAAGTTCTTGGGTTTCCTCCCGGTCTCCCACCTCTGCCTACCTGTGGCCATCTCTCGTTGCACTGTAGGTTTTAAACTCCCAAGGAGGGGCCATGTTTTTGCTACTCCTGTAAGTGGTGCAGCTCCTGATCTGAGCCCCGGGCGCTCAGATGGCCCAACCATGGATGGTTCTTGTCACAGCAGCCCACTGGGTAGTCTGAGCTGTTCAGAGAGAACGTCCCTGATTGAGAAGTTCCCCTTTGGTTTTGATTTAGAATCAATGTGAAAGCATCAATTTTTCAGACACTGCCACCTGAAGGAACAGCAGGGTCAGTGCTGTCAGCTGCGGTTTCAGCTCCAGCTTTGGGATCCAGGACTGGATCTGCTCTCTACTTCAGAGTGCTTTGAGCAGCTCCCCTGGAGGCAGGCCTGCTGCAGACTGGGAGTCTTTGAGATTCTCCAGAGCAATAAAAATCCAACTGTATTTCCTTGTCTAATAAACAGAACAGCAGAGAATCTTAAAGGACCTTCAGATCCTCCACATTCAGACCAGTGTAGCGTTGTCAGCCCTCTTTAGTTTGTTATTTTAGTAGACTTTAAAGTATGTCTCAATTGTTTCCTTATTGCTTGGAGATTCCTTGGAAATGTCAGGTTTTGGTGGAACAAAGGACTTTCTTCCTGGATGTTAAACTCAGCCCTGATAAACTTGAGGAGTGATTGCTTCTTTCTTTCTTTCTTCAAGAAAACAAGCTGGGAGACTGTGTATGGTCTGATGTGGTTCACGAGGGTAATGTGGACACTTTATTATTGCAGGTAAATCTGCAGAAGACATATTTGGAGAGTTGTTTACTCAAGCCAACACCTTTGCCTCTCGTGTGAGCAGCCTCGTCGAGAGAGTTGACCGCTTGCAAGTCAAAGTCACTCAGCTGGATCCCAAAGAGGAGGAAGGTAATGGAGTGGAGCCAGGCTGAGCGTGGTGAAGGTTCTCGTTGAGTCAGCGTGGTTGGTTCAGCAGTGCAAACCCAGCGTGACACTGCCATGGGTGTTGGAATGTGTTCTGTGGAGCTGAGAGGGATGGTTCCCCTGCCTCCCAGCAGAGCACTCACAGACAGCCTTTCTGGCTTTGCTCTTCACTGACTCTCCACGTGGGAACTCGCTCTCCAGCAGTTGGGTGGCAGTGCATGAGCTGCTTGAGCTTGGTCACGGGGGTTCCAAAGCCCATGGGCCCTCGAGTGTTGATGGAGCAGTGGATCTTGGCAGCACACTGGAGAGTTGATGGGTATCCCAAGGGATCTGTGGGAAAAGGAAGCTGACCTTAAGAACTGTACAGCATGCCAAGAACTCCAACTGAAATCAGATGTTCACTGCTCGGGCTTCAGTGTCGTGGGCCTGGGTCAGGCTGTTCTTCACTTGTTCTCTCCTCTTCCTTACAGTCTCCTTGCAAGGCATTAACACCAGGAAGGCCTTCAAAAGCTCCACCACTCAGGACCAGAAGCTCTTTGACAGAGATTCTCTCCCTGTGCCTGTCCTCGAAACCTACAGGACCTGCAATACCCCTCCACCTCTCAACACCCTCTCACCTTACAGGTAGGGTTCCAGTACCTTCTTGTGCCCCTGCAGAGATAACCTCTTCCTCCCAGCTGCCAGGGGGGTCCATTCCTGTCCTGTGCTGGACTGAGGTAGCTATTTCCACTGGGAAATTGAGTTGCTAAACAAATCCAGCAGGAGATCTGTGTCCTTTGGATTATATGAAACTTTGCTTTTGAGGTCACAGCAGTGACCACAGAAAATGATCTCCTTGGGTTTCTGCTGTCACTTCAGTGAGTGCCTTGGGGCCAGGCGTGGCTGGCACTGCAGAGCCATGCTGGGTGTGCTGCAGATGAGGCATTTTCCTTGTGCTCCTCCGTAGCCCAGTGGCTCCTTTCCAAAGAGCCACGAGGGGCAGAGCATTCACCTGGAGGTGGCTCTCACCCAGCTGGGTGCAGCAGGCTGCTGGTGCTTCCTGTGGCCTCAGTGCCTGGCCTGAGACATCTCTGGGACCTATACTGGCTGTGTAACCAGTGCCGAGCAGTCCCACTCTGATCCCATCTTGTAGGTGGTGGAAGTAAAGGGGGTCAGAATGCAGAGACTTATCCCACATCCATAAATACCTTCTGAGCAGGTAAAAAGTAATTACAGATAGCTGGAGGCAGCTGTCTCCTGCCAGACGCGGCTGCACTGCAGAGTGGGAGGAGAGGGAGTCTGTGTGTGCTCACTCGGAGCTTCAAGGACGCTGCTGGTCTGATTTAGGGTTCCTGAGCTGGAGGAGGAGGTTTTTTCACACCAAAACACAGCACAAACAAAAGGGAGTTGAAGTGGAAGAGACCTGCTGCTCTCTCGGTGATTGTTCAGAGCAGTTGAGCTCCTCAGGTGCTGAGCAATGGAGGGTTTGTGTGAGGGCAAAAGGAGTGGGATGTGGGAGAGCTGGGATGACTGAAATGGGGGTGGGTTCCTGTTCTGAAATGGGGGCAGAGGCAAGAGCAGCTCTGTGACCATCTCACTGCACTTTTAATCTGTCCTCTGAGATAGTGCCTTGTGTTCCCTTCAAAGAAATGTGTGACCTGATCCTTGTCTGTGTGTTTTTCTTCTCCCTGTTCCAGGGATGATGGCAAAGAGGCACTCAAATTCTACACCAATCCTTCATATTTCTTCGACCTCTGGAAGGAGAAAATGCTTCAGGACACCAAGGATATCATGAAGGAAAAGCGGAAGCATAGGGTGAGGAAGGGAGGAATAGGAAGTGGGAAGTGTTAATAAATTTTGGGCTCCAAATTTGCTATCCAAAATTCAGGTTTGCACTTTTAAACTCCTATGGGATCAATTCAGTGAAGTTTTTATCTGGTTTACCCACATCCTTGTTTATTAAAAAAAGAGAACAAAGATACCTCTAATTGTTTTTTCCAAATGCCACTGCCTTTGGGCCTTAATGTTAAATTATATAATAGCATAAGAGATGTATTCTTAACATATTTTATTTAGCTTTTGGGCAACTGGGGTATTAAGCATGAAAACAGATAGTGATTCTTCAATGAAAAATAAAAAAGGAGAGATTTAGGGTGTGTTAGAATTCTGAGTGAGGCTATCTAAAGCCCAGTTCTCTGTGGGTAAGTGTCCATGTTGCACCCCAGAACACTGAACACCATCAGGGTGAGGGTGAGATTTGGGCAGCTCCACACAGAGGCCAAAACCTAAATTGATGTGGGAAACTGAGCTTTTACTCTGCCCTCAAGCTGCTTATGCCAGGGAGTGATTGTGGCATTGTGTCTGGGCTGCACTGGGCAGCCTGGTGTTGGCTGGCATTTTTTATGTTGCCCATGCTCCAGCTTTTTTATATGGAGGATCTTTGGAGAATGCAGCAATCAGGAAAGAAAACTAAAAATCCTCTTTGAGAATGTGTCCTGTTGTAACTGCTCCAGGTCTGTCCTGTCCCTCTCTGTTCCCAGTGAATTTAAAGCAAAATGAAGTTTGTGTTTGATTCCTCCTCTCTTAGAAAGAGAAAAAGGAGAATCCGAACCGAGGGAATGTGAATCCACGGAAAATCAAAACCCGGAAAGAGGAGTGGGAGAAGCTGAAAATGGGACAAGAATTTGTCGAGTCAAAGGACAAGCATGGTCCTGCTGGGTAAGCAGCTCTGGTGATTGGGATGCAGTTCACCCTGTGCTGCAGCTCCTCCAGATCCACGGATCGATACTGCCACTAATCAGATTCTCCAGAGTAAATCCGTCTGCTGATTTAAAATTTGCCAAATAAATGGGGGAACTGCACGGTGGGAACAAGGTGGCTCTGGCTGCTCTCACTGCCTGTGGGCACAGAGGTGTTGGGAGCTTTGGCTCTGCCCCACGGCAGTGCCCTTCCCTCACACCCAGCAGAGGGTGGCATCTCGGTGCCATTGTGTGATGGCTTTGTTACATTTCACAAATGGCTCTTCACACCCTAAAGTTGAGGCGGGGGCTGTCCCCATCCAAGTATTTCAAGCTACAGATCTCTCTTTAGCACTTCTGGCTTGGGAATTCATTTAACTTTTGACACCAGCAAGGCTGGAAGCAGACCGAATTCCCCACAATGCTCTTCTTCCTTGCAGCTTCCTTTCATATAAGAAAAAAATCTCTCTTTAAATCACACTCTCCAGCTAAAAATAAAACTTGCTTTTAGTTTAATAAGAGAACAGGTTTGGTTTCTAGCAGGGGAATCGAGCAGCACAACAGCACCATTTTCTTGCTCCTCTCTTTTCTTATGTGAGTGTGTTCTTGCATTTGGATTCACTTGGGGTCCAGAGCCCCCCAAAATAGGGTGGTTCCCCCTCCCCACAGTGAAATGAGTCCACTGAAAGCGTGAGAGTCTCTTTTCAGTATTATTCCAGCTTGAATACTTGTTTTAATGGCATTGCTGTTTCCATTTTGATATTCTCAAGCATATTTTTTGGCATCTTTGAGTATCTCCTGATTTTGCCACTGATGATACTCAGTGTAACTGCAAGTTCTTTAAGTCCAAGTTGGTCAAAACACTTTTAAGTGTTTTTACAAAATCAAGTGTTAAGAAAAATGCATTTATTCAGGTGTTTGCTTGTTTATTAACATACATACTCCTGCTGTTCTGGTGTGCAGCAGCCATAAACAGGGCAGCACCTGCACAAATTTTAGCCAAAGAATTGCATAGAGCAAACACATACAGGTGTATGTGGTTCTGAATATAGGAGCCTTTGAGAAATAAAAGGGTTTTTTAATGATTTAAAATCATGGGCTGATTTGGGTTGGAAAGGACCTAAAGTCCATCCAGTTCCACCCCCTGCCATGGGCAGGGATGCCTCCCACTATCCCAGGCTGCTCCAAGCCCCATCCAACCTGGCCTTGGACACTTCCAGGGATGGGGCAGCCAACCTCTCTGGGGAAAAAAAATGAGCTTTAGACATTGCCTTGAGCTCTTTAAACTGCTTATGTTGCTTTTCCCAGGTACCCCTCCAACATGGTGTACCAGAACGGCAGCATTGGCTCCAGCGAGAGCATGGATGGGAACTGCTACCCGCCACCGCCACAGACTGACTCCATTGTGCCACCACCTCCCTCTTTCCCAGATGACAGCCTGCCTCCGCCCCCGGTGGAATTTAGGTAAGCCTACGGGATCCCTTCTGTCACCAGGGAGTAGTAGGTGGTGTAAAAGGATGACATGAGACAGGCTGAGATAGTTCAGAACTTCCTAATGGGCGTTGTATGGGAAGCAGAATGCTCCTGTCTGGAAAGGCAGTGCAACTGCAGGCAGGGACGGAGGCACAGGCAGCACAGCTCTCCATGAATCCCAGCCACCATTCCCGGGCACAAGGGGAGAACTGGAGCAGATTTATTCCACAGCAGTGTCCCAGTGAATGGTTTGGCTGCATTGCTGTGGGTTTCCAATGCAGTTGTTCCATAGCGTGGACTTTTGTTCCTCGTGTTCCATTTGGACAACGCTCTCAGGCACATCCTGGAATTCTTGGGGTGTCCTGTGCAGGGCCAGGGGTTGAACATGAAGATCCTTGTGAGTCCCTTCCCACTCAGGATATTCTGTGACAGAGCTTTGCAAAGAACAGCTTCTTTAACCTCTTGCTCTGATCTGTGAGAAATACACAATGTGGGCACTGGAGATGGAGATGTATTTAAATTTCAAGGACTTGAGCACAGCAGCTGCCTCCTTCCCAGAGACTTGGGTGCAAGTTGATGTCATTTACTTCGGATTGAATGGAATGGTGACTCCCAGGCACCTCCAGAGATGAGAGTTGTGGTCCAGCAGTGGCTCAAGACACAAAGGGCAAAACAAGAGTGGACTTTTTCTTTTTTTTAAAGACATTGAAACAGAGTCAAGAGGAACAAGAGAAAATCTGTCTGATAGACAGGGCTGCTTGGCTTCTCTCCATCTTATCCAAAGGCAGCAATGCTGCAGCAAAAGCTCTTGTGATGTGTCAGAGAGACCCAGCACTGCACTCTGCAGCCTGTGCCTCTCGGGCAGAGCAGACAGGAGCTCTCAGATAAAGCTCCCACTGCCTTATGCAGTTGTTAGATCTTTGCCCAACCCCACAGATCTCCCCTCTCTGGTTTTGTTTTGATGGTTGTTTTTAAGGAACCCTGGGAGGTGGATTTGATCTTCAGGAGTCTGTTTTGGATTGGCACTGTTAAAGATGGTGATGTTTTTGTGGCAAATGTACCTTATTTTTCTCTTGCCATGGAAGGAGGTGTCAGTTTGGGGCTTCCCTTGCACAGGATGCCACACGGGCAGTGGGATGAACAGAGGCTCCACAGTGGGAGATTCAGTCCCTCATGCTTTGGTGTTTTCCATATGGGAATCCATGTTGGATTCCCATGTTCTCCACTCCCCATGGTGAGCTCTGAGACGTGGCTGCTGCACCCAGCTCTGAGCCGTGGGGTTCAGGGAGGAGATCCCTTCCCAGCAGGTGTTCAGAGCTGGCCTGGCACCCCCGCCCTGCTCGTGCAGTTTATCCCAGCAGACATCCCTGATCCCTGCCTGGCACATCACAGGCCTGACCTCAGCGAGGAGGGGTGATGGCAGGAGCTCTGCAGCCAGGAGGCTCCTGAGCCTGGCCTCTGACGGAGGTGAGGTGGCTCATACTCTTGTCAGCCTGGGAGATGGGATGGAGGACAGCATTCCTGCCATCCCTAGAAGCTTTCCTTTGTTCTGGAGGTGTAGGCCAAAAGAAACAGTGTGAGGGAATTAAAACCAAGGAGTGAGGTCTCATGGAAACATCAGTTAAAGCTGGAACTTGGATTTTTTTTGTCTGGACTGCAGCAAACACACATGATTTGCATTAACACAGAGACTGTACAGTCTGATCTGGCCTCGGGGCTAATTCCCTGTCTCTCTCGTTCTGTTGCCACAGCTATCCTGTAGACAACCAAAGAGGTTCTGGTTCTGGAGGGCCCAAACGATCCAGCCTGGTTAGCCCGAGCCACCCGCCACCAGCTCCACCCATCGGATCCCCCTCGGCAGCCAGGCCGGGCTTTGCTCCCCCTCCAGCTCCTCCTCCACCACCACCACTGATGGAAAACAACCCCCCTCCACCACCCCCCATGGGCTTCCCCTCGCCGGGAACGCCCCCGCCGCCCTCGCCCCCTTCTTTCCCCCCTCACCCCGAGTTTGCTGCCCCCCCGCCCCCGCCGCCCCCCCCGGCCGTGGATTACTGCAGTGCTGTCCCTGCCCCGCTGTCACAGCCGGGCACCGGGATTGCGCCGCCCCCGCCGCCGCCCCCGCCCCCTCCAGGCCCCCCACCCCTGGCTCCCGGCGGCCTGGACGGGCCCCCACCCCCCCCTCCACCCTCCGACACCCCCACGTCCAAGCCCAAGTCGTCCCTGCCGGCGGTTAGCGATGCCAGGAGCGATCTGCTTTCGGCTATCCGGCAAGGTAAGGCGGTGTTTCCGTGCCAGCGCCCTCCTTTACCTCTGGAAAACCCCTGGGAGCTTCTCTGGGAGAGGTGTGCCTGCTCAGGAGTGCCTCACTGCTCAAGGCCTGTCCCTTGGGGTCCCTCCTTGTCTGCCCACCCTCATGAGCCCCTTGCTGGGTTTTGTGCTTCCCGCAACACTTTCGGAGATGGCAGTGCTGGAATTGGTGTGGTCCAGGTTTGTTGGGGAGTGTACAGCACTGTGAAGGGACTCACAAGCACCCCAGAGTGGGGTGACCCTGTGGAGGGGCACAGAAGGGATTTGCTTCCCATGCCACCTCCCCACCCTGCCTGTCACCATCAGCGTTACTCCAACACTCCAGCCTGCCTTGACAAAGGGAGATCTCGGTGTAACCAAGACCAAGCATCATCCCCTCCCTTCCCTTCTTGCCACCAGGCTTCCAGCTGCGCAAGGTGGAGGAGCAGCGGGAGCAGGAGAAGCGGGACGTGGTGGGCAATGACGTGGCCACCATCCTGTCGCGCCGCATCGCCGTGGAGTACAGCGACTCCGAGGACGACTCCTCCGAGTTCGACGAGGATGAGTGGTCGGATTAGCCACGCTCCCATCCCCTCCTTCCCTTCTCTCCTGGGTTTGCTTCTTACAGAATCAGGTGGCCAAACCTTGCACCACATCCTTTTCATCCTGTAACCAAAGATGTGCCAAGGGTTTTCAGACCAGCAGCATATCTGTCCCCTCTCCCTCCCCCTGCAGCTTTGGCAGGGCTCTGTGCTCTGCCTTTCCAAAAGGTCTCCTCGCAGGCACTGAGGGGGCAGCGTTGGGATTTAGCTGGAGGGGGTGGAACGGTTGCTTATTTAAAAGTGAGCTAAACCTCTAGATTTTTGATGCCACCAGGCAGAGCACATATAAACCCTCCATCCTGAGGGATTTTTAAAGTAAAGATGGATGATCCTGTTGTGGCCATGTGGCCTTTTGGATGAAGGACATTTTCAGCTGGTTTTCTCAGTGCAACAGCAGACAGTTGATCTGATGGCTCTTCCTTGCCAGTGAATACTGGTAGTGCTGCAAGAAAATGGGCTTTAAATGTCAGTTCTCTGCTGCATCCCACTGTCAAATAATCAGGTCTTTGGCAATAGTGCACAATTCTTTCCCCCCTGACCCCTGAGTATTAATTCCAGATTGCCCTGTGTGGGGTGCACTTCCCAGCTCTGAGGCTGCTGCGTGCCTTGGGTGCAGTGTAAGGAGGGATTTTTTTATTTTAGAAACTGCCTTTACCTTCCTCAGATCTCCTGGACTGCTTTGCCAAGAGGAGACTTGCACAGAGGGATGTAAAACAGGGCAGGATGCTTGCTCAGCTTCCCACTCTTGGGAAAGCAGAGCCACTGCCCCACTGAGACACATCTGTGGTCAGCTCTGAGCGGTGGCCAGGCCTCGCCGGGCTGATTTTCTCCAGTTCATGCTGAGAATGTGTTTTAAAATTCCAGATCCAGTGCCTAAGACAGGGAGATGGGGTGGGGAGGGGTTCTCTGAACACTAGGCACTGTGGTGGTCTTTGGCCTGCCAGGGCAGTTTGAGAGGTGCTTTTTTTAGCAGGGTGACCATACTTTTAACACAGGGACTTCAATGCTGGTATTGCCTTTGCTTCTTCTCCCTTCCCCCTGGGGAGGGGAGCTTGTGTGCCTAAAAACATTGTGTGTGTGAGCTGAGTTACCCATCAGTTACATCAGACCTAACCTACCCTAATTTTGTTATTATAATTCATTAGTTAATTTTAAGAGAACTTTTTTCTCCTCACTAACCCTGTGAATTAATTCCCAGGCTGCTCACTGTAGATCCAATACTGGCAGGGGAAAATGGGGAATTTGAACTAGCTGACCTCGGTTTTATCGCTGTTTTATGTTACCTTACATAGAATATGAGCATGTCTTGGAAATCTAACCCAGACACCCCTGATGTGTATTTTAATTTGGACATGACTCAGTAAGGGTCATGCAAAAAGCAATTCCAAAGCCTTTTTGAGGTTATGGGTCCAGCTGTAGTGGGATGTGTGTCCCACTAAGACCAACTCTCCCATCTTTTTGCCTTTCCTCAAGTATTTCACCAGCCTGTGCCTGTCTCTCCTCCCTGCCTCACCTCCTTTAATGATGTTGCTGATACCTGGAACACTGGGCCCTGCCCGAGGCTTGCTGGAAATCCTGCTTGGGAGTTGATTGATGGCTTCAGCTTGTGCCATCGAGTTCTTACTGATTCCTTGTGTGTGTGTGGTAATCTTGGCCAGGGCAGGGATGGCCTGGAGGATGGGCTCAGGCGTGCAGATCAGGCTGGGCCCAGGGAGACCCCGAGATTCCCTGGATGTCTGCACCATGGGGTTTTGTCTGCAGGATGTGCAGGGCGTGGGCAGCCAGGCATCCCGATGGGCTGGGAACATCTGAGCAGCTCTGCTGCCAGGTGCTGGAAGAGGGAACAAACCCCCGGGGTGCAGGTGAGCCGTGGTGCAGTGGAGAGACTTGGAAATGCAAAGGAATGGTTGCTGTGAGCTGGGTGAGGGGATGAGAGAGGCACTGCCTCGCTCTGCTGCTCCTCCTGAGCACATCCTCCTCCAGCTGACAAGTTCTGGGGACAAATTCCTGGGAAAACAGAGCCCTGAGCTAACCCGGGCTGACAGCAGGATCACACAGGGAAGCCAGGAGCCTGCAAATGCCAAACCTGGCTGAATTTGAGATTGCCTTAGCTACACTTAGCCCTTGTTGGGAAAGGGGAGCAAGTCTTCCTGTTGCCTGAAATACCAAAAAGTGCCATATTCCCCGAGCCCCATGGATGGTGTGTGAGGCAGGGCCGTGCCTGGGGTGCTGGGACACGTCCCTCACCCTGCCTATTGCACAAGGATGCTGCTGTGTGGGCACGGCCGCGGGTGGAGGTGGCTCCTCTGGCCCCTGAGCAGCAGGAGGGACGCTGCCTCATCCCTGCACGCCTGCTGGAAACGCCCTGTGCTCCCAAACCCCATCCCAGGGCAGGAATCAAACTGCAGGATCCTAAACAGCAGGGTTGGGGACAGGTAGGGGAGGTTGGTTGTTGGAGTGTTTTTTAAATCTCCTTTGATTCCTGCTTTTTTTTTCTTTTCTTTTTTTTTTCCTAAATCTTTGATTGCCAAGCAGGCTTAGCCTGTGTGGGGATCCCTGAGGAACAGCTGCTCCAGAGAGGGGCCATCTCTGAGGATGGTTGCAAAATCGCCGAGCTCTGGGCCACCAAGTGAGCTCAATGTTTTTGAAAGCAGTAGGGGAGGAGGAGAGGTGCCAAAACCAACCTTTGCAAGACAGAGCAGCTGTGCTGGGAGTGCAGGGCTGCCCTGCCACCTCTGCCCTCATGTCCTGGGCTCTCACTCCTTCCTCCCCTCCCTGCGGGGAACCTCGAGCATTCCCCAAAGCCCCGGGCAGGAGCGGGGGCTCCCCACCAGCAGCTCCCCGCTCTCCCCTGCAGCCATTTCGCCCATCCCGGGAGCCGCTGGCTCGGGGCTGCAAGTCCGGGCAGGCACGGCCGCCTTCCCTTCCTTCCCTTCCCTGGTTAAACATTCTCCCGGTGTCCTCGCCCGCAGTGCTTGGCTGCTGCTCCCGGCAGCCTCTCCCCCGCCGCCCCCCTTCCCTCGCCGGGAAAGCCTGGTCCGGCTCCCCGGGCTCAGCCCGGAGCCGCCGCAGCCGGTGACCTTCACTGCTTCTCCTCCCTTATCAGAGCCAGCGCACCAGGCAGAGCCGGGGAAGGGGCTCCCGGAGCTCCCAGATGGCTGAGGGATCGTGCGGTGTCGTTTCAGGGAAAGGGGAGAATGGATTTTTTTTAAATTTTTTTTTTCAGAACATGAACTTATTTAACGTGTTTCTTTTGGAAGTCCCTGCCCTGGAGGGGCTCTGGGACGGAGCTGCCTGGCAGGGCAGATGCAGCTGCCCCGGGTCAGGTTTCACTGCTGTTGGATTTCGGGGGTGCTTTCTTCTCTTCCTTTTTAAACAAAGCCTTGAAGTGGAAGTGGATCCGATGTTTTTATTACTGTATTAACATTCATTTTAATTCACTTCAGAAACTAACCCATTTTTCTTCCTGATTAGAATGTCTTAGCATTAGACAAGCTGTAACCCCTCCTGAAGTGCCTTATTTTCCTACATGATATAAATATATTTATAAGAGTAATTATTCCACTTGTATCTTAGGGGTTTATTGCTGAGCAGGAGAGGAGGGGTGGGAAGTGCCCTCCGTGGCCCCAGCCAGGCTGGGGGTGGGAAGGGCCACGTTTGATGGATACTCTCAGGGTGCAGCGGGTTCCTCACTTCAGACCAAAGGAGTTTCAGCAGTGAAACTCTGCTTAGAAAGAAGAAAAAAGGATGAAAAACCCCGAAGTTGGAGCAAAATACTGTAGATTTGTCAGGTTTTTTTTTTTTTGCCCCTGCAAAATAAACACTGATGGCCGGACTGTGCAGGGAGGCAGGGGGTGTGGGGCAGCAGAGCCCTCCCCTGGTCTGTGCCTTCACATCCCCTGCCCTCTGCATTCCCCTGTAATGTCTGTGCTTCTCCCTGTCGGTTGCTGTATAAGCCAGATTTCCTGCTGCTTTGTTTTGTTGTTTTTAATAATCAGCTCAGTAACCCCTGGATGAAGATCCCCAACTGCAAATATTTTGTACATGTATAGAAAGAAGTAATAATTTTTTTGATTCTTTTTTAAAACTTGATAAAACCTTTCTATCCAGTCGGTGCCTGTGTGTGTTACTGTGGTGGGTGAGAGCCTGGGCCTGGCACAGGCCCTGCAGTGGCTTTGTGTGACTTGGAGTCGTGGAAAGGTTTGGGCTGGAAGGGACCTTAAAGCTCATCCCATTCCATGGGCAGGGACACCTTCCACTGTCCCAGGGTGCTCCGAGCCCAGTCCAGCCTGGCCCTGGATACTTCAGGGATGGGGCAGCCACAGCTGCTCTGGGCAAACCTGGCTCGTTCCTGGCAGCACGGGAGGTGTGGGGCCACCTGAGCCGGCCGTGCCTGTCCTTGTGTCCTCAGTGCAGCTCCCAGGGTGTCCCTGGGGAAGCCCAGTGTCCGTCAGGTGCTGGCTGCCTCCTGCCCAGGCACAGGCTGAGGAAAGCTGGTGCATCCCGAGCTGTCTGGGAAGCACCATCGGCACAGGCACCTTTTCCATGCCCAAGTGGGCTGAGGGCTGTGACAGAGGGAATTTGATGGTCACAGCACCAAGGGAGCCCCATGCAGGAGCAGCCTCCAGCCTCCCTGCAGCACTCCCTGCCTCAGGAAATGAATCCAGGCTCCATCTTGCAGAGCAGAGTTGCTGCAGCTGGGCTGGGAAGGGGCTGCAGCAGCTTTTTGCCTCCATTTCGCAGCTCCAGGTCCCTGGTGCAGTGAATGTGAATGTGCCTGGCAGCGGTGGCTGCTGGCCCCGAGCTCAGGTGCCTCGTCTGGCCTCGCTCCGTGGGGCTCTGTTTTCTTGCTGGTCGGTGAAAAGCAACAAAAGGCTCTGTCCCTGCTGCTTCTCGTGCCTGCTTTTACCACGGGCTTTGCTCTGCCAAATTCCCTTGGCTTTAGGAGACACCGGTGCCTCGCTCTGCAGCACTGTGCCTTTCTTGGCTGACAATGGTCCCTGGCTGCAAAACCTCATTAGATTAATTGGCCTTGCCAGCTCCTGAACAAGCAAGGCCTTTAGTCGTGCTGGGGCGCAGAGGGCAGGGGAAGGAGGGAGCTCTGGGCCCTCCACACTCCCTCGAGCTGCGTGTCCCAGCTCTTGGCTCCGCCTGGAGCCTGGGAGGAGCAACTGGAGCCCCTGGCTGCCTTTGGATGGGTGCGGCTGTGGCCAGGTGGTGCCTCTGCTTTTCTGGGGTGCAGGACAACACGTAGCCTTGTGCTTTTGGATCGACAGCCCTTGGGAGTCATCGTCAGAGTTTGGGGGGTGTTGGTGAGTTTTGTGCTGGTTTAACCCCCTGAACAACAGGGAAATCTCAGTCCCAGATCTGCCTTCCTGGGTAACCCCCAGGGCCCCGTGCTCCCACAGAGCCAGGAAGCTCCTGGAGACTGAGGTTTAGCTCAGTGCAGGGAGGAGAAGCCCAGCAGGGACTGGCTGTGAGCCCCAGCCCCGTCCATGAGCAGCGCTTTGCTGCCACAGCTGGGGCAGCGTCACCTCGGCTCCGCAGCCTTGGCACAGCGACCTTGGCCCCGGCCTTTGATCCCTGTCCGTGCCCGTCTGTCCCTTCCACATGACTCGGCACAGGATCACAGCTGGCCGGGCTGTGGCTTCACAGGAGCCCCCGTCTCCAAAGACCTATTTAATTTTCTCCTTCAAGGTGGTGTTAGCAACACCCAGAAGATGCTGCCGGCTGCCTTGGACGAGTGGGCTGCGTGTCCTTTCCACCACTGACGTCAGCCTCTCTCCCTTAATTCCCCCTCTGGGACCGAGGCGAGTGCAGGCGCTGCCAGCTCGGATCAGCGTTAACAGCCTGCTCTCCCAGTGTGTGGCAGCGCTCCGCCGTGCCAATGTCACCCCCGGCTCGCGCTGCTGTCCCCGGCCAAGCAGCCATGGGTGGTGGGAGAGCACTCCCCTCTTCCAGCACCCTGGGAAGGGCCCGGCGCCAGCAGAAAGTCCCCGTTCCTCGCACGTAGGTGTGCTGAGATGGCAGCTCAGCCCCTCAGAAATGGCTGACTCCTCTCTCTCGCTCTCTTGCTGCCTGGTGGGTTTTTTCTCTCCTCCTCCCTGCCTTTGCCGTTGCCTACGCGGTTGTGTGGGGAAGGCAATCGGCTCCCGTGCTGCGGATGGCTTTATCTGTAACTCTTCCATCTGCTCACAGCAGCTCACAAATAACCACGGGGTGCCAGAGGAATTATGTTATTTGGAGCTCAAGTTTCTGCAGTCTGGCAGGGCAGCAGCTCTGCGCCGGGCTCAGCCGCTCTGCAAAGGCCAGCGCCGGCATGGCCAGGGCTTAAGGCAGGAGCTGGGGATGTGGCCAGGCCTGAATTGCTCCCCTCATCCAGTTAGACAAAGCCCCAGCCCCGAGCCAGCATGGAATCCTGGTCCTCTGGGAGCTTCCCGTGGAGAGCAGAGGGTCCTGCTGGCCCCAGGGCCCTGCACGGCCGTGGGCTTGTGGCACCAAGCTGCCTTCTGCATCACACGCAGCAATGGGGATAAAATGGGAGCCTGCTGACCCCCTGTCCTTGGGCTTTGCTGTTTCCCACCAAGCACAGCCCTGTCAGGCACTCTGCCCTCCCTGGGAAGCTCCATCCGAAGCCCCCAGAGCCGTGGCTGAGGTGGTGGCCGGGGCTGATGCTCGAGGCCGAGCTGTGCCGGGAAATGCCTCCCGCTGCCTCCGGCATTTGGTAAAACACTTACAGCAGGGCCGTGTTTTCTTCATTTCCTGCCTGCTCCTGCTTCCAAGGAAACAAAATCCCCCAAGCCAGGGCTGAGGTTTCTCATTTAAATGTAACCCAGGCCCATAACTGGAGCTGCCAGCCCTCCCCACGGCCCGGTGGTCCCAGGGTGGTGCAGGAGGTACGTCAGGACTCGTGGTCCCATCATGGGCACTGCAGCAAGGCACTGAGAGCAGAGACCCATCCTGGGATGGGATGTGGGGAATGGCAGCTCTCAGCTCTGCCCCAGGCCAGGCACTTGGGGTTCAGGCTGCCAGGGGGAGGTTTTAGGGTTGCAGCAACCTCCTTCCCTCCTCCCATCTGGCAAAACCCCGGTGGTTTTGGCACCAGGGCCGGAGCAGGGGCTCCAGGGCGGGTGGTTTGGGACCAGCCCTGGTTCTGTTGTGGGTGCTGCCAGCTCTCTCACCTGCACGGTGGCCAAGGGCAGGTGCTTGGAGCCAGGTCTGGATCCCTCTGCTGCCAGCAGGACCGGGGCTGCTCACAGCAGAGAAGGGGAGCAAACCCCAACCGGCCCTCCCTGCCTGCACTGCAGCACGGGCAGGCTTTGGAGGAAAGAGCTGCCTGTGCTTGCGGCATCTGCTGGGAGCCTGGGAAGGGCTGGCCCTGCCAGATGTGTGAGCACAGCTGGAGTGAGGCCGTGCCCACGTCTCTTAGCTCATATTTTAACCCCAAAGTTGGGCTGTTGGTCCCGCACCAGCCTCTCCTGCACATCCCTGGCGTGGGGGTGGCTGCTCAGCACTCTGGTGCCTTCTTGGATGGATTTGACTCTTTTTTATAGCTTCACTTTCTGCATCTTTCTCCACCAAAAAAGGGAGCAGGCTGGGCCCTGCTGTATCTCCCCGCCCTGCTCCATCATCCCCCAAAGGCCTGGAGCAGCTGGGAATTCTCTGGACTCGCTGGGGTGCTGGGAGAGCAACCAGCACCAGCAGGGCCGGGGCGGTGCCTCCCTCCAGCCCTGCTCCACCCGAGCTTCCCTCACCCATCCTGACGGAGGGAGCCGGCCACAGGTAGGAGCCAAGGGAGCATTTCCCACCCGGGGAGGGGCACACGGGGCTGGGCAGTGGCCGCCGTGGTGGCAGAGGGGACACGGGGCTGTGAGGGTGACATTCTCGGGGTGGTGGTGACGAGGATTCAGTGAGGGCTCAGCTCCTGCAGCTCCCGAATTTCTGGTGCCGTGGCCTGAGCTGTGATGGCTTTGATGCCACCTTGTCACCGCGGGTCACCGTGGGTCACCGCAGCTCCTGAGCCCTCTGCGTGCCCCCGCTCAGCCTGGGAAGCTCCTCAGCCACAGCACAGCCCTGCCGGGGGCTGGGAGGGGGGGCTGCAGCCCTGTGCCCACCCCCAGTGCCCCCCGTGCTGGGCGGGAGCATCAGAGGGGTTCTGCAGACCTGGCTGGTGCTGCCTTTGTGCCTTGCACACCCTGGGGTGTCACCCTGGGGTGTCACCCTGTCCCCAGGGGAAGTGACAGGGACCCCAGGGAGTGGGAGGAGCTGGGTGGGCTCACACGGCGTGAAGAAGCTCCCTCTGAAGACATCAGCAGGGGAGGCACGAGGGAGAGAAAAGCTGTTTCAGCTGCCATGTGATGTTGACATAAGAATCACCAGGTAAAAACTGCCCCTGCATGGAGCAGAGCTGGGAATTACGGGATTTTTCACTGCTGGGGGAGATAGGCTCAAAATTATCTCCTGAGGGTGCTCAGCTGAACCTTGGGGTAAAATGAACACCTCCAGCCTCTGCCTTAACCTCGGAGCCCGAAATTCCCCATCCCCAGCCCTGGGGGAGCTGGAAATGATCTGTGGGTGCTTCAGCCCCCTCAGCTCACTCTCCCCTCATCCCTTGCTAACACAGCCAGCGCTCAGCCGAGGGAAATCTTCATTTCCTTTGCAATAAACAGCCCCAGCCCTCGGGGCTGCCACCAGCTCCCCGAGCCCGAGGTGAAGCGGAGCCTGGGGAGCCGCGCACGTCCCAGGGCACCGAGCCGGGCACCGAGCCGGGCCCCGGCTGCTCCCCAGCCCCGGCTGCTCCCCAGCCCCGGGCTCTGCCACATCCCAGCGCGTCTGCGGATGCACAAACGCCTGTGAGGAACCTGCGGCCCCCTGCCCGGGCTGGGCAGGGGCACGGGGGGCTCTGGGGGAGCAGCGGCTGCTACCGGAGGGGCTGAGCTGCCCTAATTAGCTCTGCCATCATTAACCCCGCCTTCCCTGCCACCAGCCGGCAGCTGGGGCAGCGGGGATGGCTGTTCAGATCCTGTGTGAGCAGCGACTTTCCAAGCACGGGAATCTCGGTGTGGGGGTCCCCCTGTGCCCCCTTCAGCAGGAGAGGGGCTGGGGGCAGAGGTGGGGGCAGAGGTGGGGGCAGCGATCCCGTTCCTGCCGGATGGAGGGCCCGGGTTGCAACCCCTCGGATGGACCCCCACGGTGGGAGTGAGCCCTCGCCGTCCCTGGGCGGGGGACATGTCAGATGTCACCAGCAGAGCTCCCCGTGCCTGCCGGGGCTGTGAGGATGAGGATGGTCAGGGGCCTCAGTGCTGCTCCCCCCGGGCCGGCTCCTGCTAACAGGATGTGATGGGTGGGGGAAGCGCTGTCACTCGGCATCTCTTACCCGGGAGCGGGGACACGGAGCAGGGGGGTGGCCCTGGTGGGACTCGGGAACCTCAGCCCTCTCTGCCCCTCGGGAAACACCGTCCCAGCCCTCCCCAACAACGCACAGCCGCGCCTCGTTACACAAATTCATTTATTCCCTTGCCAGGGTTGTAAACAAGAAGCAGCCCCCCCACCCTGACCCACCGAGAGGGCCCCACCCAGGGGGGTCCCTGTCCTGAGGGGTCCCCGTCCCAGGGGATCCCCCCCCCCAGGGGATCCCCTTCACATCCACCCCCCCGGCCCGGAAATGTGCAAATCCAACCCCAGTGCAAAGAAAGGCTTTGGCAGGGGGAGCCCCGGGGGCCGTGAGGGGGGTGGCAGCACACGGAGGACCCCAAAGTTTGTGGGTTTGGGGGTGCAGAGCCTCCGGCAGCTCCCCCCTCCTGAAGGCAGCGAGCACTAGAGGGCAGCAGGGCCCAGCGCTGGGCGGCGGGAGGGAGGCACGGAAATCAAATTAAATAATAATTCAAATACCAATAAATAAATAAATGGATGGACGGCTGGGAGAAAGGAGGGGGGGAGGGGGTTGAGTCCCTCCTCCTCTGGCAAAGAGTCTCTCCTCCCCTTCCCCAAACATATAAAATATATTTTGACTATCTGAGGTAACTAACAAGGTTGTAAAAAAAACAAGAGGGGGACGAACGTTCCTGGTGTTTCCCCACCCTTAAAAAAATAAAGCATCATAAATAGTTTTAAAGAAAATATGAGGATCACCCCCCTCTCTCTCACGCATAAATATAGATTATATTATGAATAAAAAATACGTTTTTCTCTCTATTCAAAAAGTGGAAAAATAGAGGAAAAGAAGGGGTTTGTGCCCAAAAAGGATGAGGCTGGGAAGAGCTGCTGGATTCCAAGAGCTCCCGCATCGTGCCTCCGGGAACGAAAGGGGGGAATGAAAGCAAATCCCCGCCCGCAATCGGTAAGTGAGAGATGCGGGGGGGGCACGTCAGACGTCACTGGGGGAGCGGGAGCGGAAAGGCAGCGAGGAGGAGAAGCACCCGCAGCACACGGCCCACAGCACTTTCTGGATCTCCTGGTTCCTGAAGGCGTAGATGACGGGGTTGAGCATGGAGTTGTAGGTGGCGGGCAGCAGGGTGACGTAGGTGTAGAGGCCCGGGTAGCTGTAATCCCCCAGCAGCCCGTAGACGGCGAAGGGCAGCCAGCAGGACGCGAAGGTGCCCAGGATGACGGCCAGGGTGGCGATGCCCTTGCGGGTGGTGACGTAGTGCGAGCTGGCCAGGAGGTGCCTCTGCACGGCGATCTGCTGGGCGTGCCGGCACACGATCCGGCAGATCTGCACGTACAGCTGGAGCATCGCGGCGAACACCGTCAGGAAGGAGACGGAGAGGATGATGAGGTGGTTCTTGGTCAGCGGTTTGACGATGCTGCAGGAGGAGGGCTCCTGCAGGCAGTTCCAGCCCATGACGGGCAGCAGCCCGTAGCAGATGGAGGCTCCCCAGGTGAGGATCAGCATGATGTAAGTCCTGGTGACCGTCCTCTCCGAGTAGTAGGTCAGGGCGTTGTAGAGGGACAGGTAGCGGTCGATGGTGATGGTCAGCAGGCTGCAGACGCTGGCCGTGAAGGAGGTGACCAGGAGCCCCACGGTCAGCAGGCTGACCGCCTCCGAGGGGATGAAGTACACAAAGGCAAAGTGCAGGATCAGCCCCAGACCCGCCAGCAGGTCGGCTGTGGCCAAGCTGCCGATCAGGAGGAACATGGGGGCGCGGAAGGCCGGGGTGTAGAAGATGACCACCACCACGATGGCGTTCTCGCAGGAGATGATGGTCCCCGAGATGCAGAGGACAACGTCCCACGGGTTCAAGGCCAGGGGTTGCACCACGGACTCCAGATCCAAGGAGCTGCCGCTGCCGTTCCTGGCTGAGAACCAGCCTTGCTGGCCTTCGCTGGAGTTGGGGGGCCCTTTCTCCATCATGATGGCAGAGGGTGACCTGCAGGAGCAGCCCCCAGCGCCCGCTGTCCACGAGCTGTCCCTGTGCCACCCGGACGGGGCAGTGCTGCCTGTCCCCAAAAGTTGTCCTCAGGAGGGTGGGCAGAGCAGTGCCGGTTGAGGGTGTGCTCGCTGATTGCTCCCAGGGGATTTTTCTGGATGAGATGGTTTGGTTTTAAAATAAATGGGTGAATAAAGGGGAGGGAACACACACACACACACACACAGAGCACCCCTGCCCTGCCTGCCTTGCTGCTGGGGGTTGGGCACTGCATGATTTTGATGGATAAATCAGGGGAGCAGCACTGGTAGTGGAAAACACCCTCACCCGCGAGGAGTTCGGGGCCAAAGTGAGGGGATCCCGAGCCGCAGGTAAAGGGGGTGGCCCTGCCCCCCCGATCAGCCCCCTAGCGGGATCAAACACCCTCCAATCCCCACCGTGGCATCCCTCCTTACCTTGGGGGTTTGCCTCCCCCCGGGCGGGCAGCACAGCCCCCGGACGGGCTTGGGGGGGCACGGCCGCCCCTCACCACCCCCCCCCCTCCCCATAGCGCGGCGCGCTGCCCGAGCGGGCTCCCCCCGGTGCCGGTGCCCCCCCGGTGCCGGTGCCCCCCCGGTGCCGGGCACTCACCTGCCGGGATGCTGGGCCCGGGCTGCGCTGGGCTGCCCGGCCGGGACCCCGCTGCCATGGGCGCCGCCGAGTTATAGTGCCCGAGCGGGCCCGGGGGGGTCCGGGGGTTCGGGGGTGACTCACGGCCCCCCCCGGCCCGCTCGCCCCGCTGTGACGTCAATGGCGCGCCGGAGCCAATCAGCGCCCGGGCGGGCAGCGCGGGAGCGCGCGCGCCGCATAGTAATCGCAGCTCATTCATAAAAAAACAGCACCGCCCCCCCCCCCGGGCCGGCCCACGCCCCCCAGAACGCCCCCGCCACCCATGGGACCCCCCCGCGGGCCGGGGTCACCGCGCTGCGCGGGGGAGCTGTGGGACCCGCAATGCGGAGATCTGGGGGTTCGCTGGGGGCCGGGGGGGCCGGAGTTTGGGGGGATGTGGGGTGGTCGGGGCAGGGTCCCCTCCTGCCCCCGCACGGCCGGGGCTGCGCAGCCCCCTCCCCTCTCCCCGCGGGTCCCCGCGGCCCGGCTTCCCCACAGCGGGGCTGAATAATTGATGGCCAGGAGGAGCGGGAATGCCCGGCCGGGGGTGCTGCGGGAAGGGCTGGCGGGGAGCCCTCCCCGGAGAGGAGGAGGAGGAGGGGAGGAAGGAGGAGGCCGCGCTCCTCGAGGCTCTTCCCCCGCGCCGGTTCCTCGAAGGCCGCGATCTGTCCCGGCCGAGAAGAGAGGGGGTCCCGGAGAGCCCGGGCCGGGCTGCGGCTCCGCTGGGACCCCGCGGGAGCCGGGGGACGCCGGTGGTCCCGGGCAACCCGGACTCCGGTGGCTGCGGCCGCCGCCTCGGGGCCCGGGCAGGGACCGGGGAGGGGCTCGGTTCTGTTCGGTTCTGTTCGGTTCAGTTCTGTTCGGTTCTGTTCGGTTCGGTTCGGCCCAGCCTGACCGGAGCCGTTCGCGGTGCTGAACGGCAGGACCGGGCCCGCGGGGAGCGGCGGCGGCCCCGGGAGGGGTCAAAGAGTCCCGGGCACGGGACTGGGGCGGGCAGGGTGTGCGGTGCGTGCAAGGTGTGCGGTGCACGGGCCGGGGGAGGGCACACGGGGCGTGCAGGTGTGCACAGGTCACAGGTGTGTGCAGGTGTGTGCAGGTGTGTGCAGGTGTGTGCAGGTGTGTGCAGGATGTGCAGGTGTGTGCGGTGTGTGCAGGTGTGCGGTGCAAGGTGCGCAGTGTGTTCAGTGTGTGCAAGTGTGTTCAGCTGTGCACAGATGTGTGCACGTGTACAGGTGTGCACAGGGGGTGCGGGTGTGCACAGGTGTGTGCACGTGTACAGGTGTGCACCGGTGTGTACAGGGGGTGCACTTGCACACAGGTGTGCACAGGTATTCATAGGTGTGCACAGGTATTCACAGGTGTGTGCAGGTGTGTGCACAGGTATTCACAGGTGTGTTCAGGTGTGCACAGATGTGTGCAGGTGTGTGCAGTCCGTGCCGCCCCGGGTTCCCCAGGGCCCATGGGGGGGTCTGTGTGCGATGGGGGGGGTCGCACCTCCTGAGGGACCCGCGCACCTCGGGCCGGGCCCGCCGGGGCGGGGCGGGGCGGGACGGGGCGGGGCCGCCCCCCCTCCCCCGCGCCGGGGCCGCCTCCCGCGGGCGCGCATCTGCTCCGCGCCGCTCTCCCGGGAGATCCGCGGACACACCTCCCGCTGGGACCGTGCCGAGCCGGGCTGAGCCGAGCCGGGCCGGGCCATGGCCCCGCCGTGTCCCGGGGCGCTGCGCTGCGCGCTCCTGTGCGCGCTGCTCTGCGCGCAGGGCCCCGCTCCCACCCGCGCAGGTACGGCCGGGGCGCGCCAGGGGAACTCGGGGCTTGGCAGCTTCGGGGCAGCTGAACTTTTGTTCGTGGGGGTCGAGGGTTCCCCAGGGGTTCCTCTCGCCCCCACGGGACTCGGTGGCCGGCCCTGGTTTGGGGAGAGGGACCCCCGCTCCCGCTGCCGGCCGTGCTCGGGGGGCTGGGACCCCCAGGGGCCGGGGGCGCTCTGGGCTGCAGGGGAGGAGCGGCGTGCAGGGTCCAAACTCCCCCCAAAAAGTGTGGGGAGCTCGTGGTGGGGAGAGGGGAACGGAGCCGCCACCTCCTCCCCGAGGTGCTGCTGCAACTCCGGGCATTAATTATGCAAAGCCCGGGCTTCCTTCTGCTCCCCCTCTCCCATCCCCCTGCGGCTGCAGGAGACGTTTCCACCCTGAGCGATCCCGGCGGGACCCACGCGCGTTCCCAGCGCACCCCTGGGAGCGGGGCTGCCCCGGGCCGGCCCCGCCGCCCCCCGGTTCCCCCTCCCCACACCTGGCGGCAGGAGCGGGAGTTGGGCTCCAACGTCTGTTCCTGCGCCTGCCGCGATAAAAATAAATTACAAACCTGCCCAAACCCTTGCGAACAAAGTCCTACTTTCCCATTGGTCTCCCAATGCCGGGGGGGGCCGGCGGCGTGCCCACCTCCCCCTCCCGTAGCCATGGCAATGGGGCCGCAGCATCTCCGCTCCTGCCTCGGCCGCCTGGTACCCTCGGCTTTTCCCGGGAATGAAGGGAAAGGGATTTTCCATCAGCCGCCCCTGGGTTTTAGGGAACCCCAAGGCTGGGGGGCTGCGGGTGGTCCCTGCAAAGGGAAGCGGAGCGGGGGAAGCGCTGCCGGCGGGGATTCCTTGTGCCTGTTCCGTCCCTGGGAAATGCCGGCCCCAAGAGCCTCCCGGGAGCCCCGGGTTTGCCCCTGGAGCCTGGAAGCGCATCCAGCGTGGGGAATGGCCCCCGGCTCTTTCCCGGGATGGTGCAAAGGCAGCGTGGGACGCAGCGAGGCGCAGGCAGGGCCCGGCCGCGGCTCCTCGCAGCCTCCCTCGGCGAGAGTCGGCGCTGTAAATTAATGATGAGCGTGTGTGGGGGAAGAGCGGCTCCGCAAACACCGGCGTGACTCACCGCCAGCCAGCGGGGGTCCCGGGGTGGGCACGGGGGCGGCACCGCTCAGGTAACCCCGGCCAGGCTGGTGCCGCCTCATCCCATTTCAGCCTCCGCCAAAGACCCCGCGCTGGGGCTGGGGGTGTTTCCCGGGCTGGGGGCGATGGGTGAGCCCGGGGGAGCTGGGGCTGGGGGTGTTTCCCGGGCTGGGGGCGGTGGGTGAGCCCGGGGGAGCTGGGTGGGCGCTGGGAGCTGTGGGGTGTCCCCTCACCGTTGGGCTGGTGACGCCACGGACACCCCACCGGGGCTGGCTGTTCTTTGGTGCCGGGGGCCGTCCCTTCGCTCCTCCCGCGGCATCTCCAGAATCCCCCCGGAGCCCTGGGGGTGCAGCCCCGGCCCCACTGCCGGGGGATGGGCCCTGGCCCTGCCCTCACGGATTTCCCGGCTTTGGCAGGAGAGTGCGGCAAGCTGAGGTCCTGCGAGGTGTGCACAGCCGGCAGCCACTCCCACAACGGCACCGACTGCGTCTGGGTGGGCTGCGGGACCCCCGAGGAGCCAGGTGAGGGCTCGGCTGGGGGGCACAGAGAGGGGCCCTCCTCAGCCCTCCCCAGCCCCTGTCACTGGAGCGTGCCCGGGTGGTGTGGGCACCCAGCACCCTTGGGTGCCCGGTCCCAGCTGCCGTCAGGGTCCATCTGAGCTGTTTGCAAAGCCCCTTTTGGGGCTCTGCCCTGCGGGGCTGCAGCTCTGAGCCCCCACTGCCAGGCCTCGGAGGGATGCCCAGCCCTGGGAGTGAAACCTCCTCATCCCAACCCTCGGGTGCCCAGGGCAGCCCCGGGCCCCAACCCCAGCAGTGCCCTGGTTTGGGATCCCGGAGAACTCTGCCCCTCTCCCGCAGGAACGGGGAGCTGCGTGCAGAGGGGCTCGGCGCTGCGGGAGACCTGCGCACTCTACAACAGCAGCGCCCTGTGCCGAGGTAACCCCGGGCCCCAGAGCCCCCCGACCCCCTGACCTTCGGGATGGAGGTGCCAGGGCCACGGGGATGGAACCCCACCCCCGGGACAGGGGTGTGTGACAATGTCCTCGGGGATGGAATCCCACCCGGGACAGGGACAGGGGTGTGTGACAATGTCCCCTGTCACCCCTTGTCCCCCTCCCCTCTGTCCCTGCCTTCTCCAGCACTGAAGGCGCACACGGAGGAGCCTCCACGATCCCACAGCAAGGAGCCGGTGACACATTCCACACGTGAGTGGGACTGGGAGGGGGGAGGCAGTGATGGGGTCCTGGATGCCCTGGGAGCCGTGACTTGTCCCAGGAAGGAATTTCCCTATTTCACATCCCTTTGGGAGGGATGGGCGGGGCTGCCCTCAGGGTTGGATCCGTGGATGTGTGGCTGTCCCAGGTCACAGCCCTGTCCCTGTCCCAAGTCACAGCTCTGTCCCTGTCCCTGTCCCTGTCCCAGGTCACAGCTCTGTCCCAGGCCACAGCTCTGTCCCTGTCCCTGTCCCTGTCCCTGTCCCAGGTCACAGCTCTGTCCCTGTCCCAGGTCACAGCTCTGTCCCAGGTCACAGCTCTGTCCCTGTCCCTGTCCCCTCTCTCCTCACTGGGCACTGCAGTGACCCCTGACCCCCATCATCCCTCCAAGAACAGCCCTGGTCCCACCCGTGCTGGGAATTGCCTCCCAGCCTGGCTGGGGTGGAGGAGCCTCCTCCAGTGAGCAGGAACTGGAGAGCTCCGGGCTCATTGCAGCGGGTAACCAGAGCCTGGAGCTGCTGAATTATTGATCCCCCTGGGATCCTTTTGCCCTGGCTCCTTTCCCGCAGCTCCAGCTGCTCCGGCATGGGAAGGGGCTGATGTCCCAACACCCACGTACAGCTGGGGACACCCCAGCCCCGAGCTGGGAATTGCCACCATTCCCCCTGTGCAGCCACTGGGTTCCTCAGGGACCCCAAATCCTCCTTGGTGTACTCAGGGATGCCAACAGCACCCAGAGCTCCCCAAACCTCCCGTTTTCCCTGCCCACCAGGGACCACCACCACCAGTGCCCCGCTGACGGGCAGCCCCGAGTTCCACCCGCCCGGCTTTGACACGGCCAGCTTCATCGGGGGCATCGTGCTGGTGCTCTGCGTCCAGGCCGTCGCCTTCTTCATCATCAAGTTCATCAAGTCAAAGGACAGCACCTACCAAACGCTGTAAGGGCCCCTCAGGGATCCGGGGCGGGAGGGACCGGGCCCAGCCCACCCCAAAATCAAGGCCGGGGTCACCCCGGGGTGTGTCCTGTCTCCGCTGTGCTGTGTCCCGTGGCTCTTTGTGCCGTCCCCACCCTGCAGGGGACGATTTGGGGCATGGAGGGGTTCATGTCCCCCTGCCACTGTCCGGCTGTCCTGCCCCTCCTGTGTGTGTCACTGTCCGGCTGGACCCTGGCTCTGAGCCCCGCAGGGAGCGGGGGGGTCCCAGATCCGTCCCTCAGTCCCCGGAGCTCTGTGCCCCCCGTCCCGGGGTCTCTGTGTCTAACGTGGTGGCCGTGCCCCTCTCTCTTTCCTTGCACGCTGCCAGAGAGGACAATCAGTAGGTTCTGGGTGCCGGCGGCAGCGGGGAGGGGGCGTCCCCCGCACCCCCAGAGCTTCTCTGCTCCCTCGCACCCCCCCGGGCAGGGGGGCGGACCCTCCCTCCGGGTTTGCATGACGGGTGTTTCCCAACCGGGTTTGCTGTTTCCTGTCAGCGGTCAGGGATGGAAGGGAAGGGGGTCCCCCCCGCCCCCTTTCTGGCATGGAGCCCCTCAGGGGTGCAGCCCCTCCTGCCACCGGGGTGAGGGTCCCCAGTGCCCCCAGCCTCACCCAGGGGGTGCAGCCCCCTCACCCTGAGCCTCCCTGGCAGCACGGGAACTGCAGGGCTCCCAGTTTGGGCCCAGTTTGGGCCCCGTTTGACCCCAGCGAGCACCCAGCAGCCCCTTCCCACTCCGGGCACCCCCTGCCCCACTGCCTCCCCACAGCCTGAGGGCTCCTGGGGCTGGGGGGGTCCCCTGCTCTCCTCGTGGACTCTCAGGTGCTTTTCCCTCTGGAGCACCAGCCCTGCCCTGACTCCCCCAGCCCTGCCCTGACCCCCCCAGCCCCCTGACCCCCCCAGCCCTGCCCTGACCCCCCCGGCCCCCTGACCCCCCCAGCCCTGCCCTGACCCCCCCGGCCCTGCCCTGACCCCCCCAGCCCTGCCCTGACCCCCCCAGCCCTGCCCTGACCCCCCCAGCCCCCTGACCCCCCCGGAGCGGAGCCAGGGCCCTGCTGTGTGCTTTTGCTGTGCCTCTGTGTGCTGGGGGGGCTGGGGGGGCTCCCTCCCCTCCCCTCTCTCTGTGTGCTGTTTTGGGGAGGGGGCTGCGTGCCGTGTGCTGTTTTGGGGTGACGCTTGTAGCTCGGGCTGCCCCCATTAAACTGCGAGGTGGAGCCTGCGCTGTGTCCGGGGGTTGCTGTGCCCGGGGGGTGCAGGGGGTCCCCCCCCACTGCAGTCGGACCCTCCCCAGGAGGTGGGTGGGTTCAGGGGGACCCCCAGGGGCTGGGACCCCCAGGGTGAACCCCTCAGGACCGTTCCTGCCACGTCTCCTCTCTGTCCCATGCACCAGGATCTGAGGTCCCCGCACCCCAGGCTGGGGGGGGTCGCTGTCCCCACCCCCCCAGGTGAAGATGTCACCGCTGGTGTCACCCACGGCCGGACTGTCCCCCTGCACAGCCCCCCACACCACGACTATGCAAAGCTGGGGACACCGGGGTGGGACCTGGGGGTGCTCCGGGGGTCTGCACCCCACGGCTGCTCCCGGGGCGGGGCAGGGGGGGCCCATCCAGCCCTGAATTCCACCTTTGGCCCCCACCCTGCGCTGGCCAGACCCCAAGGGACCCAGGAATCAGAGACACGTGGCCATGGTGGCCGTGGGGGAACATCTGCTGGCCCAGCCCCACAGCGGGCAGAGCCTGAGCTGGAACAGGGGGGACAGAAACCAATAAAGGATTTTCCTGTCATTTCTGGTGTCCGTGTCATTGTCACCCCAGCAGTGGCTGCTGTCCTGGGAGATTCTGGTTCCAAAAACACCTTTGGGGATTTGGCTGTTCCTGCCCACGGGGTGGTGTTGGTGGGTGGCCCCAGGTGACTCCAGTCCTCCCAGTAACCAGGGAAAGGGAACCAGTGTGGGTGTCCAGTGGGACAGGCCAGGCCAGCATGGAGTATCCCAGTAAGAAAAGGGACATCCCGGCAGAGCCACCCCCCACCCACCCAGGGCTGTGACAAGGCCACTGGAGCCCCGGGGTGCCACCCCAGGGGCTGGCAGGGCGGTGATGGAGGGCACAGCCCCACATGGGAGCAGTGGGATGCAGCAGCTCCAGCCCCACAGCACGGGGAGAGGTCAGGGTCAGTGCAATAACCAGCCCCCAGCTGTGCCCACAGCAACAAAAGTCTGCCAGTTGTGCCCTCTGGTGCCACTTCATTGCCGCGGGAAGGGGAGGGCACAGACCCCAGCCCACAGCGACGCCCCCAGTCCCACCCCGCAGACCCCCCAGCCCCGGCTCCAGCCCCCCTGGGGGCTACGCCCGGGGGACCAGGTTGGTCCGCAGGGGCAGCAGCGCCTCCACCCAGCGCCGGGGCTGCTGCAGCAGCTGCCGCCACACGCTCTGCTCCTCCTCCGTCGAGTCCATCCAGCCCACGGGCAGCCCGTAGCTGCTCCCTGCGGAGAGAGCTCCGTGTCACCCCCAGCTGTCACCCTGGGGACACCCCGGGGCGCTGGTGACACCAGGGCATGGCACACCCTGACACCTCCTCACCCGTGCCCAGGCTGAGGCGGACGCCGCCCAGCTGGCGCTTGGAGAAGGCCTCGTGGTGCCAGAGGGTGAACTCGGCGCAGGCCTCGGCCAGGTCCTTGGCCTGGAAGCCGTCGTACACCATGGTGTGGTTGAAGAGGGGGTTCAGGCTCCGCTTCACCACCCGCGTCTTCTGCCGGCTGGCCTTGCTGTCGTCGGGCAGCACGTAGCTGGGGTGACACCGGGGTGAGGGGGGACAGCCCAGCGGCCCCTCGGGGCCCCCCGGGTGTCACCCCCACCCTACCACTGCACGAAGGCGTCCACGGTGCCGCTCTGCAGGGGGACGAGGCCCTGGGCGTCCTTCACCCAGATGTGCAGCTCGCCCGTGGGTGGCATCCCCGCTCCTGTGGGTCAGAGGGGTCAGGGGCGCCCCGCCGTGCCCGAGCCCCCCCCCTGCCCACAGCCCCCCTCACCTTCCGAGCCCGCGGGGATGAACTTCAGCGCCAGGTTGAGGCTGCCCCGGCTGGCCAGGCCGTCCGAGGGGATGGGCATCTGGGGGGGACACGGGGGTTACGGGGGCACTGCGGGAACGGGGGCTGGGCAGGCAAGGGGCTCACCCGTGGCTGGAGGCTGAACCACTCGGGGCGAGTGTTGGCCCAGTCCCAGGCGCCCAGCGCCACCTCCACCTCCCCCAGGAAGAGGTTCCTGCCCAGGCTGTCGTGGTGCCACACGGAGAGGTTCAGGGTCCGGCCCTGCAGGTCCCTCTTCTCCAGCTTGTACTGGTGGGGGGGGGACACAGGTGAGATTTTCCACCCCCAACTGAACCACGAGGACCCTCCGAACCCACCCCAGAGGAGGGCTGTGAGAAACCTTGAGGGTCTCATTGAAGACGGGATCCAAACTCCTCTTCCTCACCGCCGTCTTGCGCTTGCTGCGGTTGGACTTGTCCGGCAGCAGGTACGTCTTGATGTACCTGGGGCCAGAAACGGGCTGGGGGCGGCGGGGCTGGGGCGGGCATCCCCTGGGGGTGATGGGAGCCAGGGTGGGGCAGGCATCCCCTGGGGCTGGGGGCAGTGGGGGCCAGGGCAAGAATCCCCTGGGGCTGGGGGCAGCGGGGTCAGGGTGAGAATCCCCTGGGGCTGGGGGCTGGTGGGGGCCAGATGGGGCATCCCCTAAGGCTGGGGGCAGCAGGGTCAGGGTGAGAATCCCCTGGGGCTGGGGGCCGTGGGGCCAGGGCGGGCACCCCTGGGCAGCTCCACGGGGCCTGGGGCACTCACGGGTCCGAGCGCTGCCTCTTGGCCTCGGCCAGCTCCCGGCAGCGCAGGACGTGCACCTGCAGCTCCTTCTTGGCCGGGTCGTAGCGCAGGGAGAACTGCACGCAGCCCCGCACGGCCACCCGGCCCAGCTCCCCCTCGCTGTACAGGCTCATCAGGCTCCCGCTCAGCTGCAGGGCGGGGACAGCGTCAGGGGGGCTGGGGAGGTGCCCCCCACTCACCCACCCTGCCCCAGCCCCGCCCTGCCCCGCCCAGCTCCGCCCAGCCCCGCCCAGCCCGGCCCGGCCCGGCCCGGCCCGGCCCGCACCGTGGAGGAGCTGAGGCTGGACACGGACGAGCTGGTGCTCAGCAGGCGCGGGGGGGTGCGGCCGTTCTGTGGGGACGGCGGGGCCGGGGGGCTCTGATCCCTCTGGGGGGTCTCTGGTCCCTGGAAATGCAAAGCGGGGTCAGCGCCCCCCCTTGGGACCCCAGACCCACTGAGGACACCCAGGTCCCAGCAGGGCCTGGGTACAGCCCACGATGTGTTCAGTACCCCCAGAGCCCCAAAACCCCAAACACCCGCCTCCTGACCCCCAAAACCCCAAACACCCGCCTCCTGACCCCCAAAACGCCAAACACCCGCCTCCTGACCCCCAAAACCCCAAACACCCGCCTCCTGACCCCCAAAACCCCAAACACTCGCCTCCTGACCCCCAAAATGCCATACAGCCACCTCCAGATCCCCCAAACCCCATACAGCCCCCTCCAACCTTGTACAGGCCCCTCCAGCCCTCCAAACTCATAGAGCCCCTCAACCCCTTAAAGACCCTACAGCCCTATAAAACCCCCCCCACATTCCCTCCAAAACTCCCTACAGCCCTCCCCAGCCCCCCCATCCCATACAGCCCCCTATCCCATACAGTCCCCAATCCCATACAGCCCCCCCAATCCCATAGAGCCCCCCCAGTCCTATACAGCCCCCCCAGCCCCCACTGCAGCCCCCAGCCCACCTCTCCACCCCTGTGGCTGCCGTGTGCCGGGTCCGGCTCCTCCTCACCCTCCTCATCCTCGGTGCTGGATGAGCTGCGGGGGTTCCCACCCCCGGTGTCACCTGCCAGGACAGGCCCGAGTGGGACTGGGATCCATTCCTGGCCCCATGAAGGGCCACGGGGGGGCAGGAGGAGGGGCTGAGCTGTGCTGGGGGGCTCCAGCCCCCCAAACTCCCACAGCACCGACCCCAGCCCCGGTACCTGGCTGGGCCGGGCCGTGCTGCTCCCTCGCCGGGATGTCACCCTGCAGGGGGGGCGGTGACATCGGGGGCCCCTCCACAGCCGGGGGGGCGGCGCTGGGCTGTGAGGGACAGGGTGAGAACGGGACCCCGGGCACCCCCTCTGCCCCAGATCTCCCCCAGGGCAGCGCTGTGTTCTGGGGACAGGATGAGGGACACCCCGTGGGACACCATGGGACACCCATGGGACACACCTGGGACACCCCGTGGAACATTCTGTGGGGCACCCGTGGGACACCCTTGGGACACCCGTGGGACACCCGTGGGACATTCTGTGGGACATTTCCGGGCTCAGGAAATGCACACTCAAGCACAGCACAATCCCGGGATGGCGCTGGGGGGGCTGCGGGGTGACCCCACCCCTCACTGGGTGTCAGGGGCTGCTCGACCCCCACCCCAGGGACCCACCTGGGGCTCAGGGGCCTCCGGCACCTCCTCTGGGGGGGAACTGTGGGAAGAAATCACGGTTAGCTTGGTCTAGATGGGGGACAGACGGACACTGGGACAGCGGGAGACACCGGGATCATGGACAGATGGACACTGGGATGGTGGGAGACACCGGGATCATGGACAGATGGACACCGGGATCATGGACAGACGGACACTGGGATGGTGGGAGACACTGGGATGGTGGACAGACAGACACTGGGATGGTGGACACTCAGATGTTGGGATGGTGGGACACAGTGGTGGACAGATGGTGGCAAGCCCCAGTAACGGGCAGACCCCAGCCCGTCCCCTCCCCAGGGGTTCTGCTCCTCCTGCAGCCCCTTGTGCCACCCCCGGTGCCACCGGCGCGATGTCACCAGCCCCGGGGCGGCTGTGGGATGTCACCCGTCCTTCCCTCACCTCTCGTCCGTCTCCACCGCGCCATCCTCATCCTCCTTCTCCTCTGCCGCCGGCTCATCGATGGCCTCCAGCTCGCCCAGGCTGGGGCCGCGCTCCGGCTCCCCCGTTCCTGGGGACACCGGGGAGCTCAGCGGGCCCAGCCCCGGCCCCCCAATCCCTGAGCCCCCCGCCCGTCCCTCGCCTACCGCGGGGCCGCCTCCTGCGGCGGATGGAGGCTCGGACCAGGTCGGAGCCCAGGCGGGGCTGGTGCCGCTGGGCCCGGGCGTCGCAGAACCAGTCCCCGGTGAGGCTGCGGAGCCGCGCCGGGTCCGACACCGACTTGCGGAGTTTGCTGCGGGCGGGAGGGGAACGCTGGGACCCCACCCTGGCACTGCCCCTGTGCCCCCGAGCCCTCCCGATCGATGGAGCCGCCCCGGCAGGGCCTGGGGACACCAGCGCCACCTCCCAGCGCCTTGGGGACCCTCTGTGACAAACCGGGGCCTCACCCTGGCTGGGCGCACTGGGTGGCCGGGCCAGAAGGGGACCCCTGGCTGCTCTGTCCCCAGGGGGTGACGGACCCCCGGCTGGCTGCTCCCGGGGGTGACCCCGGCGGGGACCCCCCAGCCCACCTGATGCGCCCCTCCTCCCGCCGGCGGAGCTGCCAGTCCCGCTGCAGCACGCGGGCGATGCAGCTCCGCTCCTCCTCGGTCAGGAAGCTCAGGTCCAGCGGCGCCTCGGGCTGCAGCGCCATGGCGGGCGGCGGGGACACCGCGGGGACACCCCGAGCCCGGCCCGGGCCCGCGGGGCGCTCAGCGTGCCGGGCGTGCACCAGCGATGCCAACATCGGCACCTCGGGGCGGCCGCGGGGGATCCCCCCCGCTCATCCTGCTGGGGGGACAAGGGCGGGGGAGCTCAGCCACGGCCACAGCACCCGGGACACCCCCGCGACACCCCCGGCCACAAACGGGGAGGGGACGGCGCCCGGGGTGCCAAGGGAAGGGCACGGGGCGGGCTCGGGGTCACCGCGCCGCTCCTCCCGCTCCGGCCCCGTGCCAGCCCGGCCCGGCCCTGCCGGGATCCTGCCCGGGCCGTGTTTGCCCAGCGTGTTTGCTCAGGGCCGGCTCTGCCCCTGCCGCGTTCCCGGGGCTCCGCCGGGGCACAGGGACAGGTGGCGGGACGGGCTTGGCTGCCCCCGCCGTGGGCTGAGCCCCAGCCGGGCTGAGGCCGCGCTCAGCTCATCGCACCTCCCGGAGGGGCCTTGCCCCACGCCGGGCCTTGCCTCACCACGGCCCTTCCTGTCCCCGGCGTTGGGAAAGCGCTGCCTGGTGTCACCGAGGGCAGGAAATTGCAGCAGCCGTGGGGCAGGGTCAGCCTGGACCCCCCGGGCACCCCCCGGGCACCACCGGGCACCCCCCGGGTTCCTGAGCACCCCCGGGCACCCCCGGGCACCCCCCGGGTTCCTGGGCACCCTCAGAGCCCACCCGGGCTGGGGTGCCCCACCTCCACCAGCGGCCCTGTCCCCAGCCCCAAAGGTGACTCTGACCCCCCCCAGCTGGCCCTGTCCCAGCCTGTCCCCAGCCCCCCGGAGGGTCCCCCCCCCTGCCCCACAGGTGCCCCTGTCCCCACCCGGGGGTGTCAGACCTCCCCCAGGGTTGGGGACCCCAGCCCCGGACCGGAGCCCCGCGGGGGCAAACCCCGCAGAGCCCGCAGCACCCCGGGGAGCCCCGGGACACCCAGGGGAACCCCAACAGTGCCGGGCCCCCGGGGACCTGTGACACCCCCAGCCCCCTGCCCCCACACCGGGCTGGGAGGGGGCACGGGGACACGAACCGGGGGGGGTGGGGGGGTCCCGGGGACACAAACCGGGGGGGGTGGGGGGGTCCCGGGGACACGAACCGGGGGTGGGGGGGTCCCGGGGACACAAACCGGGGGGGGTGGGGGGGTCCCAGGGACACGAACCGGGGCTGGGGGGGTCCCGGGGACACGAACCGGCTCTCCCCGGGGCCGGGGTGATGCTGCCGCCGTCTCCCCGCCGCAGCCGCTCGTATCCTGTTTACCGCCGGCACACGGGGGGGTCCCCCCGCCCCGGAACAGAGCCACCACCTAAAAATGTCACCTAAGTCTGAGCGGGCGCTGCTGCGGTGCCCAGATCCCTGTGGGCTCCCCAAAACCGAGCCGGGAAGGAGCAGCGCAGCCCCGCCGGAGCGCAGGGGGGTGCTGGGCCCCCCACCCTGCTCGGGGGACCAGTTAAAACCAGTCAAACCAGTTAAACCTCCCCAGCCAGCCACAACTGGGGGTTGCACGTCCCCCTTTTCTCACCGCAGGCAGCCCGACAGGATGGAGGGGGGGCCGGATGGCGTGAAACACCCCCACAGCCCTCCCCAAAATGCACCCACGGGCAGCCCCCCCGGTGACCCCCACAGATCCCCCGGTGACCCCCACAGCCCCCCCGGGTGACCCCCACAGACCCCCCGGGTGACCCCCACAGCCCCCCGGACCCCGCAGGTCCCAGTCGCCCCCAGCACAGCCGGGACAGCCTCGCCCCCTCCCAGCCCAGGGACCCCATCCCGGGGCCCTCAGACCTCGGCCAGCCCCGGGCCTGTCACAGCGTGGGGACAAGAAAAGTCACCCCCGAAATGTGACCCGGACCCCCAGAGCGGAGGGGGGGGGTGCAGCCCCCCAGGTGGGGCGAGAGGAGCCGAACCGAGCCCCCCCTCCGGGCTCCGGTGCAGCCCCCCCGCGGCGGGCTCAGCCCCACGCCCCCCTTACCTGCCCGGCTGCTGGGGTGGGGTCTCGGTGCCCCCCCAGCACCCCACGGGGACCCTGGCGGGTGGCGGTGCCCGCGGTCCCACCCCGGCTCGGTGCTGTGCCCGGGGTGACTCAACCGCAGCCCTGCGAGCGCCTCCGCGCCCGGCGGCACGAAAGCAGGGACTGGAGCCGGCAGCACCCGCCGGACGGGACTGAACTGGGCTGAACTGGGCTGAACTGGGAGGCGTCAGGCGCCCGGGAAGGGGTGGCGCAGCGGGGATGCGCCCCGGGACGGGGGGACCCCAAACCTGGCGGGGACTCGAGGCCGAGGTTGGGGAGAAGGGGATGGGGGGGATGTCCCCCCCCGGTGTCACACGGGGGGCTGGGGGCAGGATGTGGCTCTGGGGTTCCTGGGCCGCACTGGGGGGACTGGGGGGACTGGTCTGTGCTGGGCTGGGGGGAGCGGTACCTCTGCCCCCCTGCAGCACCCTGAAGCCCCCACCCCAAAAATCCAGTGTGGAGCAACATCAGATCCCGGGGGCTTTGCAGGACCCCCCAGCCCCAGGGTGTGCTCGGCTCCATGGCCCCCATCCCATAATTCATTCCCGGCCCCTGGAACGGCCCCAGCCCCCTCCTCAAACCATGGCCCCCCACCCCATGGCTCCCCCCAGCCCCACATTCCCGACCCCACAGATCTATCCAGCCCCACAACCCCACCCAGCCGGGAACAATCCCACCGGGCCCTGAACGGCCGGGGCTCTGCCCACCCAGGGCCCACCCAGGGCCCAGCCAGACCCACCCAGAACCCACCCAGGACCACCCAGAGCCCACCCAGGACCACCCAGGGCCCCCCCCAGGACCACCGTGGGTGCCCAGCCCCAGGCAGGATTGGGCCCGCGGTGCCGGGCAGGGATAAACCCGGGCAGGGATGAACCCGGGCAGGGACAAACCCGGGCTGGGATAAACCCGGGCAGGAGCCCCAGGGCGGGACCGGTGCCTCGGCTTCCCTCGGTGCCAGGGGGGAGCAGCTGGCTGGGGGCGGGGGTCAGGCTCCCCCCAGCTTTAATGCGAGGTGGCAGCACTCACCGAGCGCAGGGCGGCACGAAAAGGGGATTATTTTTAGCCTGGTTTCTCAGGAAATGAGACCTCAGCGGTGGCTTCGTGTGTCTGTCCCCGGGCCACTCTCCTTTCTCCCCTCGCGGGGCGGGCGCTGCTCAGCTCTGGGGGGGTCCCAGAGGGGTGGGATCCCTGCCCTGGGTGTCCCGGGAATGCGGCCAGGCCTCTGCAGGGGAACAACGACCCGGGGACACTCGAGTCCCCGCAGGGCTGGGGGCTCGGCTCTGGGTCACCCCCAAGCCCTTCCTGGGCATCCCGGGCCCTTTGTTCCCTCAACACCCAGAGTGAGGAGCACGGATGGGATGGAGAAGGCGTGAGGAGAAGGGGACACGTCCTGCAGAGTGTCCCACCCTGGTGACCCCGGGCTGCAGAGAGTTTGCTGGGTCTCAGCCACCGCCTCGGGGGTGGGGACAGAGGCTGCACCGGCCCAGTGACAGCGGTGACACCCAGGAACACCCGAGCCAGGTGCCAGGCCAGCCCTCGGGGCGGGTTTTCCTTGAGCCGGCTCCTGCAGCAGCGCCGGAGGAGCAGCCCCGGTGCCGGCAGGGTCCGGGGCAGGCACCGGGCGGGTTCTGCCTCATTTCAGCCCCGCCTGGGCAGCCCCGAGCCAGCGCTGCCGAGGAACAGGTCCCGGCCTGCTCCCTCCTCCCTCCAGGACTTGCTCCTCGGGTCCGGGAGGTGCAGGCCAGGCCGGTTCTCCTGCGGGGAAACTGAGGCAGGAGCACGAGCTGGGGCCTGGGCGGAGAGGCAGCAGTGGAATTTTGGGGGCTGGGGCAGCCCCTGCAGCACAGCACCCCGGCCTTGACCCTGCTCCGTGTCCCCCCAGGGCACGGGGACACCTGGCCCGTTCCTCCCCTGGGATCTCGGCTTTCCGTGCCCTCTGCCCTCCCAGAGCCTTTGGTGTGGAACTCCCAGGACAGGAGCGGTGCCACATCCCCCTGGGACAGACCCCAAAACTCCCTCGGGCTGGGGGCCTTTGCTCACACCCCTTTTTAATTTTTTATTCCAAATCCCCACAGCAGCGCAGGGACCTCGAGGCGTTTCCAGCTGCGGCTCTGGCTGGGAATGACACCCAGGGCCGGCTGGGAGGCCGGGCTGGGCCTGGCAGCCCCTTCCCCTCCCCTGCCTGGGAAACAGCGGCGTGGGGATCAGGAGGGATCCACGGCCCGGGAGGCACCGCAGCCCCCGGCAGCTCCCAAAGCTCCCAGTGCGCCCCAGTGCAGCGGGATTGTTGCTCCTGGGGCAGCCCTTGGATGCACCCCGCAAAGGGGGTGACCCCTGGGACCCCTCCCCTCCGGCCAGAAAAGTGACCCCACTTCATTGTGCAGCATTCCTGGCTCCCGGGGCTGGGCTGGCCGCGCTGGGAGCCTGGAGAGGACGAGGAGGGGAGCGGGAGCAGGGCTGGGCAGGGCGCTGGGAGCGTTCCGGGTGTCCGAGCGGGACCCTCGGCCCGGCTGCTGCCCCAAATCCCCAAATTCCCGGCCTGAACCGCGCGGCTCAGCCCCCGCAGCTCCCGGCGGCCGGGGATGGTTGGGAAAATCCTGCCAGGCCCGGGAGGTGCGCAGGGAGCCCTGCGGCCCCGGGGGCTTTGGCATCCTCGCCTCACCTCCCAGCGACAGATGTGTGCGGGATAAACCCTGGGAGCCGCCTGGCATCCCGCAGGAGCTGAGGCTGCGTGCCCGCAGGGGCTGAGCGGGAGGATCCAGGTGGTTTTCCATAAAATGGCTGCACCATGAAATCCCCTGGCCTTGGACACAGCCTGATTTTAAGGCTGATGCGCTCCCCGCCACAGCTCCAGCCTCTGGATATCAGATGGAACAGAAAATCAGTGGCTGCATCTGCAGTCAGCAGGCACAGCCTTCCCTGCTCCCGGCTCGGGCAGCAGATCCTGCTGGGAGCGGGGAAAACGAGCCCGGCTCCTCGCTCCCGGCAGCCCCAGGGCCAGGACAGGCGGCCCCTCCCCGGGGAACCGCGGGGACTCCGCGCCGGGAGGGGAAGGAGCCGGGAAAGCGGCGCCTCCCGGAGAAAAGGGCACGGCAGAGACAAAAGGGAAGCTGCTCCCAGCTGAAGGGAATCAACCTTGGAAAAAAGCATCTCCCACCGCAGAACCCTTGGCTGCCCCTGCCCAGGCATTAAATCCCACAAACTCTTACTGCGCTGCAGGGGCGGGGGATTCTCCTGCCCCCCAAACCCCTTTCCCAGCAGCAGGGCCGTGAGTTTTCCCCGGAGCAGGGAAAAGGGCGAGTTCATAAAGCCAAAGGTGTGGGAGCTCCAGGATGCGCCTCCCTGGGGCAGGAGAGGGGCCAGGGCTCAGCGGGGCAGGGGAGAGATGCAGCACTTGGAGATATCCACAGAAATCAGTTTATTTCCCTGCCGTCGGGATTATGAAACCACAGAAGCAGAGTTTAAATATTTACAAAGAAATCCAGCGCCCCGCAGAGATGAAGGGAACAAAGGATGAGGGATGGGGGCTCGCCCTCGCCATTCCAAACTCCGCTCTGGTAAAAAGCGTCAGGAGCAAACGAGAGGGAATTTTACAGCGGGGTTTAGGAAGTCCAGGGCCCCCTGACACCCCCGAGTCTCAGCTTTGGCAATTCTTGTAGAGCTCGTGGGTAAAACACGGACGGGCCGGGCCGAGGGGCCGAGGTTATTGCTGAGGGTGGGCCCAGCCCCGGGGCCGGCACTCCAAGGGATCACACTGAACTCAACACGGAAAGCATTCCCCTCTCCCAGCTCGGCCTGGGCAGCGGCTCGGGGCGGAGAACAGAGCTGGGAACACTCCATCCTTCCAGCCAGGCTCTCTTGGATCAGGATTTTGGCGCTCAGCAGCCCCAGGCCCAGCGCCCCCATCCCCACACAGGGAGGGAACGCCTGCTCACAGCGGCCGCTGCGGGGTCCCAGCTCAGGGTGATGGGGACGGCCACAATGGGGTGACAGAGGGACAAAAATGAGCAGGGGGTACAAGGGGTGACTTAAAAGTGACTGAGGAAAGGGGGAAACACAAACACGAGCTCAGAAGGATCCAACCCTCCCACCCGGCTGGAGGAGGCTGGAGGGCAGTGGGGGAGGCACACGGGGAGGGCTCTGAACAGCAGCAGAGTCAGAGGAGGCTGCAGGCAGGGCAGGGACCCCAGAAAAGCTTTCCTGCTGGCCACAAGCACTCCTGAAATGGATCCCTTGGAATCCGTCAGGAACTGGAGTAATGAGCTGGTTTGTCAGGTGTGAGTGGAAAAGCTTTTCCCTGCAGCCAGCAGGGACCTGCTCAGCTGCACAGGATCCTTCAGCCAGGCCTGGGTTTAAAATTCCCCTGGCCCAGAGGCCCCCAAACTCAGCACCTGCAGAGCAGACCCAGCTGTGGAAGGGGCTCCAGGTCACATCCAAACTCCCTCCCTGTGGGGCACTCAGGGACAAACCCCCTCCCACAGCCCCTCCTGCCCGAGCTGTGCTCCTCACAGCAGCCCCTGCACAGCCCCTGTGCCCAGGTGTGCCCTCCAGAGCTCCCCAGACCATCCCTCAGTCACCACCCGGGACCAGCCAGGAGAAAGCCACTGCCCCAGTTTGTGCTGCAAAGCCCAGATGGGCAATTTCCAGTCCCTCCACCTCCTCTCTGCGGCTCCAGGCTCAGGTGCTGCTCCCACGGAGGTTCTGCAGCCCCAGGCTCAGCCTCTCTGTCCCAGCTGCTGCCTGTGACACAGGGATCAAAGGGAAACACGGGCCCTGTGAGCACTGCAGAGCACATTCAGCAGCTGAGGGCCCAAGGAGGAGCAGGGAGGTGATATTTTCCCTGGCACAAGCTGAAAGGGATGCAGGGCTGCCCCCCCACGCTGCAGCGGGCTCCTGGAGGGGGGCACCCTGCCGTGAGCCCTGCCCAAGCCAGCCCTGGGCTCTCCTGCCTCTCCAGGCTCACAGCAGGAGCTGGCCCTGCCACAGAGCGTCCCTCGGGAGTGTCCCAGCCCAGCTCCCTCCTGTCACTGCTGGGGGGCCATCGCTGAGTGCTGGGGCACCCCATCCTCCCAGGGAGAACCCCAATTTCCCTTGGAATGTGTGCTGCTGGGAAAACACAGGGAAAACAACTCCTAACTGCAGAGCCAGGGAATCTGAGGAAGCATCTGATGAGGAGGAGGAAAGCAGGTGATCAGAGACCCTCCCAAGGTGCTTGTGCCACTGCAGGAGCAGAGTTCACCCTGAGGCTTTTGTTGGCACTGAAAGCAAAGGTTTAGTGACAGTTTAGTCCCTCTCCTTCCCTGATCCCACTCCCACCTCCCCAGCTGCAGACAGGGAGAGCGCAGAAGCTTCCAGACCCCTGGCACTGGGAGACACCAGGGACAGAACAGAGACAGGAGGAAAAGAAGCCAGCTCCAGGAGACAAGGACGAGCTGTCACGATGGAGTGGGGCTGCCACCTTCCCTGGACAAGGCTCCCCGAGTCCCAGCCCCAATCCTGCTGGATCAGTCACAGTTTCTTCCTTTGTGTGCTCAGGCTTTGGGGGGTTCGGGGCTGCCATCACCGCAGGTGCAGGGTGAGAACCACGGTCACAATCACCCCCAGGAGGAGGACAAAGGGCAGCCAGGTCTTCACAAAGCCCCCTATGCTGCAGGAGGGAAAGGGGGGAAGGTTTAACTGTGAGAAATCAGCAGGGACAAAAGGATGGGAGAGTAACTGCAGGAATCAGAGGGAGACAGGTGCCTGTCACCTGTTACTGGCACTGCCACACAGCCCATCCTGGAAATTCAGTGCCAAAAACTGAGCTCAATCAGGACCACAATAAATAAATCACAAACAAAAGGGCTGGAGTCTCCTTCAAGCTTAAATGAGTCCAAGACAAGCCCATTTCATACCTCCAGAGACAGGAATGGTGACAGGAGGCCACAAGAAATGAAACCCCCTTACCACAGGGCCTGTAACACCAACTGCTGCTGGATTGAACCAAGGCAGCTGCAGCTATCCCTGCCCAAAACCAGGTAAAGAAGCTCCTCCAGCACAGGGAAGACTCCACAGAAGTGGAGCTGCATGCAGGGCAGTCCTCACAGAATCTCCTCTTCACAAGGAGCAGAAATGGAGATTCAAACCCCTTTCCTTAAGGAAAGCTCGGGGTTTCCCTCCCCACTCCAGTTGGAAGCTCCACAGCAGCTGGAAATCAGACCAGTTTTTATGTAAACAAGACTCAAGAGAGGAGAGGGGAACCAGCAATCCTTGGAGAGAAGCCATCCTGTGACCTTATGTTCTGACCTAACCCAGCCACAAGACAACACAGAGTGAGATTTGCTTTAGCCAGCATTTCCCAAATTCCAGGCACTCCAAATCAGCAGCCAGAAACAGCATTTTGGGAGCAGCATCCAGTGCAGCCCAGCGAGCTCTGCTGCTTCCCTTGCTGAGCACAGGCAGTGACAGCACCACCCACCAGCCACACACCCTCAGCTCCAGGGGATGTTTGTCCCTCCTCCACGGGCCAGGTGATGCTTCAGAGGGCTCAGGAGAAGGAAAGAGCCCCTTCTGCTGCCCAACCCAGGCCGCCCCTCAGCTCACCTGACGTATTTCCCGTAGAGGAGTGTGAAGAAGCACAGTTTCACCATGTTCCAGGACGTGCTGTTATCGTATCGCATCAAGTTTAAGGCCAGGGCCACGTGGGAATGGCAGTTGTCACAGCAAAGGTTGTGCTGGAACACAAAAAGGGATCAGAAATCCTGTCCCTGAGGTTCCCCAGCTCTCACCCCCACGGCAAGGAGCCAAATGCTGGGGAGGGATCCCTGCAAACCCTGCAGAGATACAGAACCATGGGATGGTTTGGCTTGGAGGGACTTTAAAGCTCCTTGCTCCAACCTGGCCTTGAACACTGCCAGGGATGGAGCATCCAGGATCTCTCTGGGAACTCCTGGAGCCCCTGGGGCATCCTCCCTCCCTCCCTCCCTCCCTCCCTCCCTCCCTGGCAGGCAGGGCTGTACCATGCGGTGCTTGTACTCCTCGGACGCGTCGTGCACCGCCGTGTCCCAGGCGTTGGCACCAGGGGCGTAGACTTTGCTGGGATCCAGTTTCCAGTACCTGGAAGGGTGAGAAAGAACAGTTCCCTTGGTGTTGTTCTGCTGCTGCACCTCTCCCACTGCCTGCTTCTCCCAGCAGGGAGATGGTGGGATCCCATTCTCCACGAGGATCATCGAGCCCTGCACATGCTTAAAGGACCTGGATAAATCAGTGCCTCTGAAATGCAGAGCCCAGCTCTCAGAGACAGGCAGAGGCAGCAGGGACATGGTGGGATCCCATTCTCTACGAGGATCACCGAGTCTAACTCCTGGCCCTGCACACGCTTAAAGGACCTGGACAAATCAGTGCCTCAGAAATGCAGAGCCCAGCTCTGAGAGACAAGAAAGGCTGCTCAGCACCCCAGAGAGAGAAACCACAGAGCTCAGGGGGACAGCCCTGCACTGCTCCCACATCCCAAAGGAACCTCCCAGCCCTTCTGGACACAAACCTGACCCCAGAGACACAAAGCCAGGCCCTTCTCCTCCCCAAAGCACTGACAGGATGTGGGTGACATCAGTTCACCAGCACAGCCAGGAAGTGTTTACTCAGAGCCCTTGTTAACAACATCTTAGGATGGTTCAGCCTTTTCTTTTCCTCTTCCCTAACAAAGGCCCCACACAGTTCTGCTTATTAACACCACCACGCTGCTGTCATGCTGCTAAAAAGATTTAATTTCATGTGGTTTCCTGAAAAGCAGAGACACAGCGGCCTCCAAGGTGAATGAGGGCAGCTGAGCACCAGGAAAAGCAATGCCACAGCCCGTCTGTCCCAGGAATTGCAGGGCAGTGGTCAGTTTAACACAGAGTTGGTCAGTTTAACACACACAGGCAGCACTTACTTCACAGGCTTCCCAAACGCCATGTTGTCCTCCTGCAAAAGAAAGGAAAACTGTCTCAGCCAATACCCAGGGCATGGATGTGTGCAGGTCTCACAGTTGGCTGAGTGATCCAGCTGCCCCAGACACCAATCCTGGGTGAGGATTCCCTGGATTCCCGTTGTTTCCATCCTGTGCTCTGGGCACGGCCACATTCACACCCCCCACACACTGACATCACTCACCTGCCTTGTTCCCCTCCTTTCTTTTTTATTTTAAAATTGTTACTGTTTTGTTAACTCTTGGTTGCAAATGTCTCAGTCTATCAGGAGCATTAATTATCCCAAATTAAAACTCTCTTTACTTTTCTGGACCCTCAGCAGCCTAAGAGGCCTGGCACACACCTGATACTGAGCAGCACGACAAAAACAACCCTGCTGAGGCAGCTGAAGGCCCTTCAGCTCAGAATGAAGAGAATTTAAGTCCTAAACTCCTGATTTAGAGCCTGGAATACAAGATTTTCCCCCCTTCTCCTCACCAAACCAACTAAGGATTTATCCCACCCCAAAATGAGCTCCGGTGGAGCAGCAGCAACGACCCCAGACCCCCCAAAAGAAGCTGCTCAAGCAGCAGGGGAGCAGCAGGGCAGCAGCAGGAATTGCAGCAGGAATTGCAGCAGGAATTGCAGCAGGAATTGCAGCTGCATGCAGGAATGCAGGAATGCAGGATGTACTCACAGAGACGAAGTAGGGCCCCGCGAAGTCGCGGATGACGCCGGCAGAGGTGCAGATGCCCATGTGGCCGATGATGGGGAACAGCCACCTGCAAGGACACGGGGACAGTCAGCAGGGACCTGGGGACACACCCTGGCACAGGGACAGTCAGCAGGGACCTGTCCCTGCCCTCCCCGGGAACCAGGGACACACCCTGGCACGGGGCAGCACGGGAGCCAAAGCCAGGCACGGGCTGGGAGGGACATAGCAAATGGAAACACCACAGGAACAGCCCCAGTGCCATGGGAACAGCCCCAGCATGATGGGAACAGCCCCAGTGCCACGGGCAGGAGGGCTGGGAGGGAGCAGAGCACTCCAGAGTGCCCTGCACACATCCCGGGCAGGGAAGGGCCACAGGCACCCAGACAAACCCTTTGTGCAGCCAAGCACAAAGATCAGATCCTGCAGGAGCTGCCTGGGATAAAACCGGACTTTCCACTCCAGCAAGCAAAAATGAGGTCACCCTGCCCACCTCTGCACAGCAACCCAGACTGGAGCTCTCCAGACAGAAACCAGAGCTCCTGGCTCTGGGAAGAGCATTCCCTGCCCTAAATGATCCCATTGTTTCACGGACCCTGATGGGCATTTACAGCCCCAGGGAGCAGCAGAGCTGTATCCCAGCCCCTTCCATCATCAGATCCACATCCCAAACCCTGTCCCTGATCCTACATGCCACCACCAGCAAATCCTCCAGGTCAGTTCCAGCCCTCTCCCACATGCTCCAGCACCCTCGGGTTTGCTGATCTCCCTGACTCCTCTCTCCCTGAGGGTCTGACTGGCTCTGGCACCTCCCCTCAGCACTCCCAGCTGGGGTTAGGAATGCTAAAAAGCTCTGGAAAATCCTCCAGGAAAAGGCTGAGGTGAAAATTTTAAGCAATCAAAAAAGAAAAGAGACAAGAGATAAAAGAGATGAAAGGAATAAAAGGGGAAGCACGCAGCCTGTCCGGCCAGGAGAGCTCCGGGCCGTTCCCGATCCCGGCACGCCCCAGCCCCATCTTCCCCTGGCCTGGAGCTCGGCAAACATCACCTGACGAACCCGAGGGAAGTGGAAAACAAGCCTGGCTGTGTGCAGACAACCCCCGCCGCCACAGCTTTCCACTTCCCACGGCCAGGGCAGAACTCCCGAGCGCTCCCTGGAGCTGCCCAGCTTGGCTGCCGCCTGGGAAGGAAAATCCGGTCCCGACCACACGAAAAGCGGCGCAGCCCCGGGGCACGGCTGGTCCCACAGCCCCGCGGCCAAACCTCTGCTCCCAAAAACGCTTCCCACGTTCCCCCGAGCGCAGGGACAGGCACAGAGCTCACTTCCCCGCGTGTCAGAACGAGCCGCTCCCGGGACGGGACCGGGCACCCCGGGAAGGACCGAGGGGCCGGGGAGGGCAGCGGGGACCCGGGAGGGGCAGCGGGAGAACCGGCAAGGGCGGGGGGGAGGCCGGGAGAAGGTCCCGACAGAGGCGAGGGGGGCCCGAGAGAAGCGCGGGGGCTCCGGGACAGGTGAGGGGAGGCCCCGGGGGCTCCGGGACAGGTGAGGGGAGGCCCTGGGGGTCCCGGGACAGGCGAGGGGAGGCCCCGGGGGTCCCGTCCCGGGCCCGTCCCCGCCGCGCCCCCGGTGCCCTCGCTCCGTCAGGACGGGATCGGGTCCACACCACGCAGTGCGGGAAGCGGCCGCGCTCCGCGTCCGGCGCGGCGCCGCCGCCGCCGTTGAACTGCTTCATCCGGGCTCCGCCGCCGCCATGCCCGGGGCGCGCCCGCAGCGCGTCACTTCCGGCGGGCCGGGCGCGCTTCCGGCAACCGGGAACGGGAACGGGAATGGGGAACGGGGAATGGGGAGCGGGAATGGGGAACGGGGAAGGGAACCGGGAATGGGGAACGGGAATGGGAATGGGAACGGGAGTGGGGAGCGGGAATGGGGAACGGGAACGGGGACCGGGAATAGGGGACGGGAACGGGGACCGGGAATGGGGAACGGGAACGGGGAACGGGAATGGGGAACGGGAATAGGGGACGGGAACGGGGGACGGGAACGGGGACGGGAACGGGAACGGGAGCGGGGAGCGGGGAATGGGAACGGGACAGGACCGGGGAACGGGAACGGGGACGGGACAGGGAACCGGGAATGGGGAACGGGAACGAGAATGGGAGACGGGAACGGGACAGGACCGGGAAAGGGACAGGGCCGGGAACGGAACGGGAACGGAAACGGAGCAGGAACCCGACTGGACCAGGAACGGACCCGCACCGGGAACGGGAACGGACCCCAGGACCAGACCCCAAATCCGGGCCTGGACCCCCACCCCAGTCCGGGACCCCAAAGCCCGGACCAGCACCCAGAGCCCCGGTCTGGCCCCAGTCCGGGCCCGGAGCCCCGGGAGGGCCCCCCCGGTCCCCTTTGCGGGGCCACCCCAACCCCGTGGCTGTCCCAGAACCACCTCAATCCCGTGGCTGTCCCAGAGCCACCACAGCCCCGTGGCTGTCCTGGAGCCATCACAGCCCCGTGGCTGTCCCACCTCAATCCCGTGGCTGTCCCACCACAGCCCCGTGGCTGTCCCGGGGCCGGGAGCTGCAGGAGCCCCCCGAAAGCAGAACCACCATCCCACGGAGCCCCCGGGACAGGGGGGACTGCCAGGGCAGCAGCAGCGTTTGCAGAGGGAAGACAAAGGGTCAGAAAAATAACAATCGTTGCATTAAGGTGTTAAATTCAAACTACACGAGGCAGCTGCAGAAATGTGTTTATTCCGGATTTCCAACCTCCACAACACGCTGGGAGCACAGAGTGACCCCATGGGGCCGTCGGGGCTGCCCCAGCCCAGCCAGGACAGGGATGTTCTGCTGGGGAACATTTCCCGGGGTGCAGGAGAAGGGCCAGGGGCACCTTCCAGCCCCGCATCCTTCCACAGCTTCCTTGGAGCTGCTCCTTTCCTCCTGACACTGAGGCCGTGGCCGTGCCCCTGTCAGGCTCTGCAGGAGCTGTGCAGTCACTGCTGTGCCAGGGGCTTGGGGATAAAAATAAAACAGTCTTGGTTTATTTTATTTATAAAAATAAAACATTTTTTGGCCCCTTCCTGCATGTGGCACAGAGGCAATGCAGAGGTGTTTTGGATCTGGGGATGGGCAAACCCCGCTCCCAGCACTCATCACAAACCTACAGCTCCCATTTTTTACCAACATTCCTTCTCCAAAGGCTTCTCCCTGCTTTGTGTGCTGCCCTCCTCTCCCTGCCCTGTCCCCCTGGTCAGGCTGAGTCCAGCCAAGGGTTCTCTCTGTTCCAGGACAGAACAGCACTGACACCCCGAGCTTTGCACTCCTGAGGCCTCCAGGGCAAGCCCAGGAGATGGGAGATCTCTGCCCACCTCGGGTGCCACCATTTGGGGTCCTCCCATTCGGAGGGGCCACTGAAGCAGCAGAAAATGTCACTAAGGTTTCCTGTCGAGGTGGCCTCACCCCCTCAAGGCACAGCAGCTCCCCTGGAGCACTCAGCTGTCTGATGGAAAAGGAATCCACAAAATTGTCTCCAAAAAGAGAGAAAGCTGAGGAAATCAAACACCTGAGAGTGAAGCCATGTCTGGTGCTTTGGTTTCTGCTTTCCTCTTTTAGGACAAAGTAATGGGTACAAAGTGAAAGAGGGGAAATGAGATTGGATAAGAGGAAGGAATCCTTCCCTGTGAGGGTGAGCAGGCCCTGGCACAGGTGCCCAGAGCAGCTGTGGCTGCCCCTGGATCCCTGGCAGTGCCCAAGGCCAGGCTGGACAGGGCTTGGAGCAGCCTGGGACAGTGGAAGGTGCCCCTGCTCATGGCAGGGATGGGATGAGATCTTTAAGGTCCCTTCCAACCCTTAACATTCTGTGATTCCATTTTGGCACCCAGGGTGGGAGATGCACACAAAGTTTGTGTTTCAGTGAACACTTTTTGTTCGACAAAGGAAAAAAAAAAAACCCAGCATTGATTTGCTCCAGGCCAACATAAATATCAGAGATTGTGAAAAAGCCACGAGTGAGGGCCAATGTTCACATCAGCTAATGTGGTCCTGGCACGTTTGTCGGATTAGGCAATGGATTTGCTCTTCCTGCTCATGGCTGGGAGGCTGCTAAGCAGGATATCACCGGGGACCGGCTCCTTGGCAAGGCCACACAGCGGGGACAGCACCGACGGCCTCGGCAGGACGCGTCCCCGCAGTGCCACCTCCCGCCCGGGCAGGGGGCACTTCACACACTTCCCTCCCTCCTAAACCGAGCGCAGGAAGGCAAACCCAGCTGCTGGAGCTCGGGAAGAACACAGCTTTCCCCAGGCTGGATTAAAAAAATAATAATTAAAACCAAAATCAATAGAGCACTGGTTGCCGTGCAGCTCTTTGTGTCTGTCAGGGAAGCACAAGGGCTCTCCAGCCCCGGCAGGGCACGGCTGAGCTGGAGCTGACAGCAGGGTCTTCCTAGTGACAACTGGAAAGCTGCTGCTGTTGTGCTGCTATTGATCTAAGCAGAATACAAAACACCTGAAGTCAGCAGGGAAAAATAGCTGCAGTTGGAAAAGGAGCTGTGGGGGGGAGGACAGGGAGGGGAGAGCAGGTAAGAAGTTCTCCATGCATAAAATTAAAGGCCGGGGTTTTATTGCAGCTCCCTTGCCTGACTACAGCACCGGATCGATGTGCGGAGCAGGAATGGTGCCATCATTGTTTGTGCAAGCTCTCGTTTGAGGAGAAACAAAAGGGTTTGCCAGGGACTTGCCACCGATGGCTCCTCAGCACCACGGGGACCCGTCCCTGCTCCTGGGGGTGCCAGCGAGCTCCTGGGACCCCGGGGCATTCCTGGGGGAGCGGATGGAGCACCGAGGGTCTGTCCCAGCACCGCCTGGAGCCCAGCCCGGGCAGCATTCGGGTACCTCCCGTTCCCGGGCTGGCTCAGGGCAGAGCCTGGAAGCAGCAGGCGCCCAGCCAGCTCCTGTTCAGCAGCGCTTCCTTGGGAACCTTCCCTGTTGTGACAGCTCGAACATTAGAGGGACTGCCAGAACCAAAGCACTCCAGGAGGAGATCCCCTCCCCCTCCTGACATTGACAGCCGAGGCGGCAGCAGGAGCTGACTGGAAATGTCACCGAGGCTCGGGCTGATGGAGGACACCAGCCCCGTGTCCTTCCCCGGCCCCGCAGGGGAGGCTGGGCTGGGTTTTTGTTGTTCCCCTGCTCTGGTCTGTGCAGCCCGAGAGCCTCTCCCGGCTCGGGGTGAGCCAAAAATGTCCCTCGAGTTCTGCTGGTGCCACTCACACACCCGCAGGGGACGTGCCAGGTTCAGCCACCTCCCCAAAAATGTCCCTGAGCCCCCTCCACCCTCAGCTCCGACCCTCGGGGCCGTGCCCTGTCCCTGTCCCTGGAAGCGGCGTTTCCTCCTCTGTCCCTCCCCGGCTGACACAGCCAATCCACAGGGAAACCTCCCCGGGTAAGGAAAAGCCACCGGTTCCCAGGGACACGGGGACATGGGGAGCGCCCCCAGAGCCAAGTGCTGGTTATGGTGATTTCTCAGCCATGAAATCCAGGACAAACCCAGCTCCCCTCCATGAAATCCAGGACAAACCCAGCTCCTGTCCCCATCAGGCTCCTCTCTGCAGCTCCAAGGGCTGAGCTCCTCCCAGCACCCACAGCAGGCACATCCCAGCACCCTGCTCCCATCCTGAGCCCTTTGCAGTTTTGCTGCTGGCACTGCCAACAGTTCCATCAGAGAAAAGTGAATTTGTCAGTCAGGCTGCAACTGTTCCACCCCCCACATCCCAGAGCATATCCCTCCTCTGCCTCCTCAACCCAATCCTCTCATCCAAATGACAAATAAAACTAATTTTCTGGGTCCTTCTACCCATTTCCACCCACAATTCAAACACTCAGCTCCCAACCACTCACTCCAAGAGCTGACCCAATTAGCTGATTGCCAATTCCAGCTATGGATGCTCATTGCTTTGTTACAGCAGAGCTGCCTTTTAAAGCAATAATTTATATCAGACAGGATTTGAAGTGAAGAGGCCTCAAAAGACCTTCGGCTGAAAGGTGTCCAACAGGAATTTTTAAGAGTTCAAATGGATCTGAAAATAACAGCCTGGTTTTCCAACTCTCCCTTAAGGCCTGCAGCTTGGAGAGCAAGGAAATATTTGGTTTTGCAGCAGGAACCAGGAGGAAAAAGCGAGTTTGTGAAATCCTTTAGCAAAGGAACATCTCTGGGTGCAAAGGTTGGAGTTGGACACACCATGTAAGGCAGGGAATGCGCTGCTGCTGACACAGGAACCTCCCGGAGGTCCCTCAGGAAGGGTGACTCAGGCAGGTGACCCTGGCCCTGCCCCAGGGCAGCTCAGGCCAAGGGATCCTGCGGAGCAGCCAAGGGCAGGAGGCTCCAGCAGCTCCGGGCCTCCACCTGCCCCTCTGGCTCTGGGGTTCGGCAGGGGCCTCGCCAGGATTTTCCATTTTGCTGTTTCTGAGAAAGCCCCTCAGACAGGGGGGCTGCTCTGCAGTTCGTGCTGCCCTCCCCTGCTCCCATCCCCACCCCAGAGCTGCAGCTCCAAACCCTCACTCCACCGAGGATAACCATTTATCCCCAAACCTGGATAAATTAACTCAGCGCTGGCTCCGTGGCCACCACAGCTCTTGGGGCCATCCTGGGCTCCCCAGCCCCTTCCCAGCCGAGTTTTTGGAGCCTCTGTTCTCCAGGAACAGCACCTGGCCCAGCCGGGCCACCCCCGCCCACCCTCAGGAGGAGAAAGGTAGAACAAAGCCACGAGGATCCCCCAAACAAAACGACACCAGCAAAGAACTAGAACAAAGAATTGTTTAATCGCTTAACCCTTTCTCTTCCAGGGACCAGAGAAACAAGTTTTCTGCTCCTTCTAATGAGGGCAGTAAGGCTCGTGTGTTACCTCTACAACTGCAGGGGCAAAGTTTACGAGATGATCGTCTTTAGTACTCAAAAAAGCGAGAAGCAATGGTCACTGCAACACTAAGAGAATCCTAGAGTCTCCTAACGGAGAGCCCATTGCTAGAATACAAAAATAAAGGAGGCATCCCTGCATATCCCAGGCTAGAAAGAGTTAACCAGAAAGAGCAGGAAGAAGCTTTCCCAAAGAGGGGGTTGAAGTAAACAGCAGAGGTCAATAAAGCAACATCTTCTCCTGACTTCCCCAGCATGTTTTTTTTTCCTTCACCAATAAATACAAATTCCTTGTTAACAAGCAACAAGCAGGTAATCTGCCCACAGCAAGGGGAAAAGGGGCTAGAGGCAGAAAGATTTTTCTCTCCCCTTCTCTCCTATTATTATTAATCTTCTTTTTTTTTTAACCAAAGCAGCCATTAAAAACAGCAACCCACTGCAGAGGCAGGGAATCTGGTTGCTTTCACACTGCAACTGGCAGGTAAAAGAGCTGCACTGTCTCACAAAGGTAAAAAAACCCAAAAAATAGCTGCCACAGCAAAAGGTGAATGGGGAGGGAGAGGTCTGTTCTCTTCAGAGCTTTCCATCTCAGTCTCTCAGTTTAAAAATCAAAGTCTGCAGACGTTGTCTACTGAAAGCTGAAAAAAGTTTGAGTGGGAGGAGGGGGAAAAAAAAAAGAGAAGAGGATGCATCTAGTAGGAAGCCTTAAGCAAAAAAAGAAAAGGGCAGATCATGTCAGAAAGCCACCCAAGTGAGGAGAATTTTCTGCTGCCTCTGGGTTTGGAAGAGCAGCAAATGCCGGGGGTGCACCTGGCTACGCCCCCAGCCAGGTGAACTCAACAGTCACAGAACTGCCTGGAAACAAAGCAGCCTGCCCCAGGAGCTGAGGGACACCTGGCTCAGGTGAGCTCTGCCTCAGCAGGGCAGGGGAGGCTGGTCCTGCCCCCACAGCCGGGCAGGGCACACGGGAGCTGCTCCCTTTGAGGGGCTCCCACAGCACCGGGGCGAGCCTGGGCTTCACCCCGGACAGAGCAGGCAAGTCTCTGTCTGAGGGGCACCCGCAGGCCCCAGTTCTCTCTCTCTCTGCAGGAACAGAGTCCTTGGAGAGATGCTGCCAGCTGACCTCTCTCCCTGCTCATCTCCAGGACTGTTCTGGAAGGCAGAGGCAGCCCTGGCTCAGGCAGCCCCGTGCAGCTGCGCTCAGCAGTGCCTGGCAGCCAGAGGCAGCCGGAGGCAGCCAGGGGAGGAAAGGGAGGCCTCTCATCTTTCCACGGCAGCCACAGGAAGACCAGGGATTGCAGCACATGGAAGAACAGCACACACACATGCGCACACGCTCGCAGACACACACCTCACACCCCTGGGACCAAGGCTAACATGTTCAGACCTTCGGCAGGAAGAGACACGAGACAGCGCAGAGCGGTTCAGATCTCCAGGGGCTCTTTGGTCTTAGTTGATAGTCCTAGAAAAAACAACCTCCAGAGGTGGTTGTAGCACAGCTGTGTAAGATCTGTGGGGTATTTAGTGTTTGGCAACTGCAAGAGGGGAAAACAGGGCTGTGTTACAGGAGGGGAAGGAATGGAAGTACAGTGCTGTTTCCAGGTGTGCTCCTGGCTTTGCAGCCAGTCAGGGCACGGGGAGTGGGAAGAGGAAGGAGAGTTCCTGAGAGGACCACGAATCCATCTGATGTTACACCAACAGAGGCAGGGAAGGCCCACCTTGGCCAAGACAGAGCAGCTGGCTGCATAAAAATGCTGCTTCTGACAACTCCAGACTGTAGCTGTACCATTCACACGGTGACAACATCCTCAGCTCCCGCACAGGTGACAGAGAGAGGAGAAAACACAGCCACACACCTTGGGCAATGGAGAGGTGCTGCCCCTTTCCTCAGCAGCTTCAGCTACACAAGTCCTCGGCCTCTGATCCAACCTGTGCCCACCGATGTCACCTCCCTGCATGGGCTCAGGGCCCACAGGAGGGAGTACCAGAACTGGGCAAGCTCGTTCTGCCCCGTGGAGCTGCACACACCCAGTGCCTTCACTGATCCCTCAGCTAGGACAGGGGACAAGACAGGCAACCTCCAGTCCTCAACAGAGCACAGCTACATCTGCTGACGTGTCTGAGATGGAAGCCAGAAGAAAGATGTTGTGGGACAAAACAGGTGTTTCATGGCCAACAACCGTAAGCCAGGGGCCTCTAGACAGGCTGGTAGCACAGTCAAGCTTTTAAAACCACTGCAGTAAATTCATTCCATAACCCCTGCCCTAGGTTTGTATTTTATTCAGGAATTTAACATCCCCCCTGCAATGCAGGCAACAGCCCCTGTACCAGATCATACAGCAGCTCTGGAAAAATAATCACCAGTTACACTGCTCACAGACAACTCAAAGACCCCTGTTGGGACTAAATTCCACTAAAGGCAAATCCCGGACTGCACTGCCATGGAGGAGGAGGAGGAGATGGTTTAGAGACGGCCGCTCCTGCCCCTGCCAGCTTGTCCTACCCTGTGCATAGTGCGAAACAGTGCAGTCATTCACCAGAGAAAGTTCAGGACCAAGGAAACTCGGTTCCCTTTCAGCCAAACATCTAGAGGAAGGAGAGGCAGTTCTGTTTTAGCTGGGCCGGCACTGGACTTGCCCCTCTGAGCTGTCTTCATCATCTGAGCCTCCAGCCCCACCGCTGGTCAGTCCTGTGATCCTGTACCCCATGTTGAGCAACATCACCTCCAGCGGGTCCGCGTTCATCCGCCGCTGGTTGGCCTGGGAAGCGCCTTCCATGTCCACCACCACGCGGCCATTGAGGGTCTCGCTCTGCAAGGCACCAAGGACAGCACTCAGCACCGAGGAGGGGCTGTCCTGCTGCTGCACTGGGAGATCCCAGAGGGAAAAGACAACAAGGGAGGCTTTGACTGCAGCTCTTACCTCCGGCCGGGGGTTCCAGAGTCGCACGACCGGGTCGATGCCGCTGGTGGCCAGGAAGCAGTAGCTGGGGTGAGGCTGCAGACAGTTCACAATGGACTCATCTCCCTGCAGCACACGCACCAGGTTGGTGGTTTCCTTCTCCCAGATGAAGAAGGAGCCGTCGTCCGAGCCACTGACGATGTACTGGGCATTGCTAGGGCAGAGCAGCACAGCCTGGGGGTCACACTCAAGAGCCAGGCTCCAGCAGGCTGAGAATTTCACATGGCTTCTATCCCCAGCAGGCTGACACCCCTCACACTTACACATCCAGATAAAGCTCCCCAGGCTGGTCCCCTGCACCCCCAGGAGCCCTGTGTTCAATCCCAAATGGATTTCTATGCTAGCCCAACCAGATCCTCTGTGGATCTGCTCCTCATCAGTGCTCATGCAGCAACATGGGAGGATTGTCCCAACCCTCCAAACCCGTGCCCGTGTCATTTTATGAACAGTAACGTGGGGCTACGTGTGAGGCTTCCACAGAACAGATCATCCTGCTGCTGCCCGCTCCTGCCCTGACCACTGCTGCCTTCTGCCAGCATACCTGCCAAAGAAATTGGCCTCTTTGATGTCTGTGGTGGTGTTACAGTGGCCGCAGTACCGGAATTTGTAGTCGTAGCTGCGCTCCCTCAGCACCATCTCATCCTCAGAGATGGAGTCCTTGCGGCCCGTGGCTCGCAGCCGGATGGGGCCGCCCCCCTTCTTGTCTTCAGCTGCAAGGACAACACATTTCCTCAGCACCATCGGGGGAGTTCTAAGCAAAACACAGCCCAGGAGAGCCCAGCAGCCTTAGAGAAGAGCTAAGAACGATTCCAGCGGGGAGCAGGGCTCAGAGCACGAGCTTCCTTCCTTCCACATTATCTCCTGGCTACATCAGACTCCTTTTATCACACTCTCACTCAGGAGCAAACCAGGACCAGGCACAAGAACAGAACAGGCTCAGGCCAGTTTTTGTGCACAGCAACAATCAATCTCTCTCAGAAGTTGGAGCTTTACTTTAGAGGGGCAGTTTAAGGAGGAAAGTCCTTGTGAGCTCATTAGATTTCAGTGTAACCTTGGAGAAGCCCAGGAGCAGCAGCACTCACCGTTATCACTCTTGGAGAAGAGGGCAGCATTGATGTCCCTGTCTAGTGCATCGCAGGCACTGCTGTGTGCTTGTTCTGGAAACTTCCCTTTAAAGTCATCCAGACACTCCAGTGCTTCTGCCACGTACTTGAGTTCAAAGAGGCAGCGGGCGAGGCGGAAATGGGCCTTCAGGTGGCACGGATTTAGGGATATTGCCTTCAAGCAGTCCCTCAGAGCATCGTAATGGTCCCCATCCCTGAGGAAAACAGAGCAGTGGATTAGCCAGCCCAGGCAGCAACAGCAAACATTTTCCACTGCTGTTTCCCAGCCCTCATTTCACTCCACAGCTTGTTGTTTCCAGCTCTCTACACAATCCCACACCCCAGGAGCTCACTAACAGCATTTGCTGTGACTCCAGGGCACCACCTGACCCAGCCCAGCCTCCCCAAGGGCTCTGCAGACGCCCACAGGCAGCTCTGGGATGTGACCACACCAGGCTGCCCCGCCAGCCCTGACCTGCCATTTTAAATCCGAGAGAGCAGAGCTCCCTGCTGCAGCACATTTCGGGAAGTCCTTTGAAGATGGAGGATGCAGCAGCCCTCTGGCCAGGCAGCACAGCCCTCCCGTGCCAGGCGGGCTCCCTGTCACAGCTCAATCGTGCCCCTGTGTGGACACACGGCACAGCTCCGGCCCGCACAGCCCCCGGCCCCAGCGCCAGGACCTCCCACCACAAAGGGGCAAATGCCTCGAGCAGGAGCCTTTTCTGAGCTTTACAGGAAAAAACCTTGGAGTTTTACCAATGAGTGTTCCTGTGATGGGCTGTAGTGGTGTTTGTAGCCTGCCTGCAGCCTGCTTTCCCCGAGCTCAGGGCTGTGGGGTGAGGCTGTCCCTGCAAGCAGGAGGGACTTGTTGAGCTCAGGCTGGCAGGGCAAACACACCCGGGATGCAGCACTGAGCCCCAGCTGCTCAGACACCACAGGCTGCCTAAACAGAGCGCCAAGGCTCCATTTGATGGTTAATAATAGTAATAATATTAATAATCATGATAAGGTTTCATACCTGTAACATACATGCAACCACTGTGGCTGCCCCATCCCTGGCAGTGTCCAAGGCCAGGCTGGACAGGGCCTGGAGCAGCCTGGGACAGTGGAAGGTGCCCCTGCCCCTGGCAGGGATGGAATGAGATGGGCTTCAAGGCCCCTTCCAACCCAGACCAACCCAGGATTCTGTGCCCTGCACCTACCAAGGTCCAAAACACTCCTGAGGAGATGATGAATTCACAGAGAACAATTTCAGATCATTTGAAACCTTTGTCAGGGAACCACAGGAAGGCTCAGGTTGGAAGGGACCTCTGGAGGTGATGCAGGACAAACATGTTCCTCAGGACTGTGTCCAGACAGTTTTTGAGTATCTCCAGTAAAGGAGACTCCACACCCTGTGGGCAGCCTGTCCCAGGGCTCTGCCACCCTCACAGTACAGAAGCTCCTGCTCATGTGCAGGTGGAACAGGGAAGGTGTCCCAGTGTCTGGATTTATTAAGGGGAGCTCCAAATCTTGCAGGAGCATGTTTTCCAAACCATTCAGCCTGCAGCTCCCTCCTGTCCAGGGGTACTGGTCACTCCCCAGCACAGCCCTGCCCATGGCATCTCTGCAGCACTGCCAGGGTTAATTCAGGACATGCACAACCGGCCACTTTTAGTGAGAGAGGGAATTCAAGTTACCTGTTAGCCTGACAGACAGATGTGTCACATCTGCACACCTGACTGGGCTTTTAAACTGCTTTGCCACCCTCAAACACCCTTCAAGCTCAACTGGCAGCACTGGCAGCCCAACAGGCTGGTGTGAAAATGGACATGGTGGGATGTAAAGCAGCTCTGGCTTCTCCCTTTGTTACAGGATTGACTCATCTTGTGCAAAACTAGAAATCAGCTCTGCACTGCCACATGGACTGCTGAAAGCAATCCAGAGGGGGATGCTTTGGCTTTCAGGAGCAAAATTTCAAAGGACAGCCTTGGAAGTGCTGGAAAATATGAGCAGCATCTTAAGGGAGATGAACAAGGGGAGGTTAGGAAATTACAGACCTTCCTTTTTTCTTGCTCTCTCTGTTATTCAGAGAATGAGGCCAAAGCAGGACCTGCAGGGTTCTGAGGGTGGCCTGTACCTGTTCCTGCTCCAGACATCAAGAACATCTCAGAGACATGTGGTGGTTCAGCCTGGGTCACTGTCGGCCTCTCTTCCTGCTCAGTGACATCCCAGCCACCTTCTCCACACTCCACAAACTGTTCCTAGCAGAAAAGTGCCCCACAAACTGTTCCTAGCAGAAAAGTGCCCCTTTCCTGCACCTGGCAGGCATCACCTCAGTGCTATTTAAATCCTACCCCCTGCATGCCACGGAAACCCACTGTGTGTGTGTTTTTCACATCTTCCTGCTACCCAAAACTGTGGCAGAGCAGTAGCTGACACACTGAAAGGTTCAGATGTGCCAACACCCTTCGGGAAAAACGATTCCTATAAGAAAAATGTCATGCATGAGATCAGCACTCAGCTTCTGTGTTCCATCCCTTAATCCCAACCTATTGTTCTTCTCCTTTGGAACACTGAGGTCTTTTTGAGGCAGCTCCCAAATCTCTGCTATTGCAAAACAGCCAGTAGGCCAGTTACCAACAGTCACAACAACTGCTGGCTGCTCTTTATCTTGGCAAGAGGAGAGGAGAATTCATAGTGGGGATTTCAGCAGGGAGAGGAGAAGGGTATCCTCACAAAGCAAATGGAGATGAAGGACCACAGCTATTTTAAATATGTTAATGGCAAGTCATGGTGCTCAGTCTTACTCTGCTCAAGGGGACAGGCACTAAAATAACTCAGCTGTATCTTGCAGATGCAGCTCTGGCCACTGGTCAGAGCAGACATTACCTACTGCAGAGGCTGACAGGGTGTTTTGTAACCAGCAGGGCAGAGTCCCCTCCAGACTGCGAGGATCTGCCACCTCCCCAGATCCCACCCAGAGGTTTGTTTCCAGTCAGAGGAGTGTGGATTAACTGGGGTAACACGTAACCACACAGGAACCACCAGGTCTGAGTGTCTGCAGTGTGAGGTACTTGAATAAAGCAGCACCAAAGCCACCCCAGCAGCCCTAAAACAACCTTCTGTCATGAGATGTTACAAAGCACAGTCACCATTACCTCATGTGTTGACAGCAGATTTAAGAGCCCTTCTTTAATGCAAATCAGAACCACCCAAACAAACACAGACACCCTTGGAGACACCCAGAACACCATGGATCAGACGTGGATTTGGGGTTTCTTTTTAAACAGGAAAGGACCAGGATTTCACACAGCACATCAGCAGGTGAAACACCGGGCTGCCTACCAGCTGTGCCTCCCCAGAACCTGTCCAGCACAGCCTGCTGTGCCATCCCTTTGTGCCCAGTTAGGTTTCAGTCTGATAGCCCAACCCCGCCTGACAGAGGCCACCAGGCCCGTCCCAGGTGGCCCCAGGGGTCACTGCAGTGACCCTGCCCTTACCACTTGCGCTTCATGTAGGCAGCAGCTCTGTTCCCATAGAGCATGGCATTGTTGGGGGCCTTCTGCACAGCCTTGCTGTACAGCTGGATGGCCTGGGTCCACAGCTGGCACGCAAAGGCCTCGTTGGCTTGTTGCTTGATCCTCTCCAGGTACGGGGGCAACTCCACCTGGGGGCTGCAGGGGAACAAGGGAGCAGCACAGGTAAGTGGCACGTCCTTCACTGCGGGTCAGAGCCTGCAGTGTTTAGCTGCAGCTTAGCTAATGCTTGCTAGACTTCCTAATAAAAGATTCAGGAGAAGGCAGAAGGGACTCTGGACCTGAAAAACCAGAGTTTAGGAGGAAAATTAGGTTTTGACTACAGAACCCCAGAACAGTCTGAATTGGAAGAGGCTTTAAAGCCCATAAAGCCCACGGACAGGGACACCTTCCACTACCCCAGGTTGCTCCCAGCCCCATCCAGCCTGGCCTTGAGCACTTCCAGGGCAGCCATAGCTTCTCTGGGCACCCTGTGCCAGGGCCTCAGCACCCTCTGGCAGTCTCACTGCATCACTGTGACCATCATTTGGCTGTTTCCATCTTTTCTTTATCTGCAGAGACACACTCCAGTTTGAGCAGTGGGTATTTTAAGCATCAGACTTCACCAACAGGTCTTTGTTTCGACAGCATAAACAACATTTCCAATCTTCTTTTAGCAATGCACAACAATGCACATGCAGAAGCATCTGAGCTCAGCAGGCCCATGCTCTGCAACCCAAAATTCCAGCCCCATTCCTGCTGCTGCGGTGGAGGGGCCATCTAGAGGAGAGGAGCTGAAACAGTCCACAGAGTGACTTTGGAGGAACCCAGACTACCCATATATGGTATTAAATAAGTGCCTTGACTTTGAACCAAGTCTCATCAGCTGGAAGCAAAACAGCCACCAAGATGTGCTGCTGCTCCTTTGCCCCAACTGCATTTTGGTCTTAAAGAAAGGAATCAGCAGGAGCAAAGCAAGAGGCTCCATCCAGGAACGGCAGTCGTGTTCCAGTGTTGTGGTCACAGAACAATTCTGGCTGATTCAGTTCAGTTTGCAGCAGCAAGTGCCCAAAAAATGGCAAAGGGAAGCAAGGTTCCTTCACCTGCCAGCCTCTGCCACCATCAACAGGCAGTTCTTGCAGGCCAGGATGCAATCACCACTCAGGACACTCTGTTTCCAGGCCTGAAAAATCATTTCTTAGTTTTTTCCACCTAAATTCATCCTAAGAGGAAAAAGCCTCACGGAATTTCTCCCAGGATGCTCTTGCCTGGTGTGACTCCTGTTCACAGCCCAGGCACAGAGGCCACTGGGCAATCCAGGAACAGGCCAAGCGATTTGCACTTTGCACCTTTTTGGCAGCACCTCACCCTGTGGAGAGGCAAAGGACAAGGACAAAGCCACAGAACCCCCTGGAGGGGCAGCTGTGCCCTCACCTGACGTGTGCCCTTCCCTCGGCCAAGCGGAAGCCGTTGCTGTGGAGATGGATCCCGTTGGACACTCCATTGGTGGAGGTTTTTCCATTCTGCACTTCTGGAGGTTAGAAAAAGATATGCACAACCATGCTAAGTATCAATGTGGATTATACAAACTCAGAGTTTATTTTACAGCAGGGCCAACCCCACACAACAGCCCCGCTCAGAGCAGAAACAAAACTTCCATGATTCCACCTGCTCCAGACACCTGGATTTGGTTTGTCCCCTTACAAATCTCTGCAGTGTCCTTTACAATACCATTCCAGATCAGAAAATCAGACACACACAGAACTAAGTGCTCACACACAGCAAGGGCAGCTTGCAGGGAATTACCTTGGACTGATTTCAGGCCTTAGCTGGAGTATCATGGAATCCTGGAAAGGTCTGGGAGGATACCAGGACCTCAACCACTGAAAACTCTGCTTAATCCTTGAGCACAGCTTTAGGCACTCCCAATTCACAAACTGCCCTCCCTCCACAGGCCACCTCTCCCCCCTGTTCTGTCCCACTGCAGAAGGATTTTGGAACTCAGGGTATGAACTGCACTGCAGGAACAGCCCAGCAACACCCACACCCTGCCCCATTCTCCTCCTGCACCCTGAAAATGAGTGGTGCAGTACAGAACTCTGCTCTGCTGCTCGCTCCCTTTGTGACAGCATCACACTTACCCCCTGAAGTGTGGCACTTCTTTGGGAGGAGGAAAGTGTACGGTCGCTGTTTGTACGTCAGATCAAACAAATAGACCTGAGGAAAGGAAAAAAGAGCATGAGACAAGTCTGCAAAACAGAGATGCTCAAGTCAGAAATAAAAGAGGGCTCTGTAGGTACACAGCTCCATGTTTGTGTTTGCTATTTCCAATTTTCTCACTGGGAACCTTTTTTACAGATGGATACACAAGAGATGGCAGCAGTAACTGGGGTGTGCCCCAGTCCAGCCCAGTTCAGAGACAACAACACTGAGAAACAGGAGCCTGGTCTTACTGCACACCTGCAGAACTTAAAAGATGACCTGACCACTGACCCACCTGCCCAGAAAGCTTCATATTTCAACTAAGCAACAAAGATATTTCAGTTAACACAATGATAATGAGGAAACCAAACACCTATTGACAGAAAAGAGGTGGGACACTGAGGAAAAGTCTAAGACCAAACCAGTATTTCCCAAGAAACTCCCAGGGTTTCCTGTGAAATCCTGATTTACAGCTGTACTGGGACAGGAATGGACAGCCCAGGCCAGAGCCATGGTTCACCTTCTCCCAAAAGGAGTGAGTGCACGTGTGAGAAAGAGCTGTAGAGGACAAGCACAGAGCAACCTGCCCACAAGCAAAGGTCCTGTTTAATCCACGCTGATTGATGCTGTCAGGAGGATTTTCTCATTCCATTGATAGGCTTTACAAAAGATGCATGAATATCACCCAGAGCTTAAAATTAAAGCAATCAATATCCCAGAGGTGAAGGCCTCTGCCTCTCCAAGTTCCTTATTCGCTACATTCTATTACAGAATGAGTTTGGTGTTTCAAGAATGAGTTATGAAATCCTTTCTAGGTCAGCAAAGGTCAGTTCCAGAACTGGTTTTGTTTATTTTCTTTCTCCTCTTCCAGAGAGTGAAATGTGAATTGGAAAACCACAACAGAACGTGGTTTAACTTTGATCACTGACAGCGTAACAAATATATCCCTAATCCCAAGCATTTCGTCTGCATTAATCAGAAAGCAGTTTAAAATCAATCACATCACCCACAGAGAAGCTGCTGTGCCTATTTTCCATAGCCCACAACCACGTCCAGTGACCCAGTGTGGACATTTCTGCCTCCTCACCTGCTCCCCTCCCATGTTGACCAGGAGCTCGGTGCCGTCGGGGCTGAAGGTGACGTAGGTGGCCACCAGGACCCTCAGCCGGTTGTTGTAGTCTGGAAGCTTCACCGGGAGGTGCCCTGTGGAGAGGACAAGTCTGTAATTATTGGTTTAACCCTTAACTGTTGTCTTTGTCCCACCCCAGCTGCTCCCTTTTACAAGGGCAAAGCCACGGGGCACAAGCACCTACGGGGTTTTTAATTTCCCACTGTTCACTGGATCCTGCCATGAGGAACCAAAACGTGCACAGGTGCCTTTTCACAGGTTCTGGGTATTGATGCCCCATCTCTGGAAGCACCCAAGGCCTGGCTGGATGGGGCTGGGAGCAACCTGGCCTAGGGGAAGGTGGCACGGGGTGGAACAAGGTGTGTTCCAACCCAAACCATTCTCTGACTCCATGATTCCGATTTTGCACAGCCACCTCCACGTGAAGAGAAGAATTCCAACTGCCTGGTTAACAATGAGCCTGCAGAACCCAGCAAATCTCAGTTTTAGGGATACACTAGGATTTGGCTTTTGTGATTTGCAGCCATCTGCAAATACCTCCATCCTCAACCCCCTAATTAGGTTTCCTTAATAAAGCCCTCAGCACAAGGAAACCAAAGCTCCTAAATATTCAGCTCACACACAGGTTCTGTTCTTCAGACAGCAGATGTGTTGCATGACCAATTCAGGGGACCTGAGGAATCCTCTAGTGGGACTCATCAGGAGCAGGACTGTCAGAACTGGTCTGATGAACACGCTGGTCTGAGATATTTAAGAAAAAACAAAAAAACCCAAACATTTTGGGGTAAAAGATAGTAAATAATGAGCACTGGAGAAAAATGACATCTAGATTGCTCAGATACTGCATCACTGATTCTTTATCTGCAGGATGAGGACAAGTCAATTCTGTGCCAAAAAGATTTTGAACAGCAGCTTTGCTGGGAGCAGTTCCAGGAAAGCCTATAGAGCCCAGGTTAAATCCAATCCTTCACTTTCCAGCAGGAGTGACAAAACCACATTTATGCTGGACAAAAAGCAGCAAGGCCAGCTCACCGTGACAGTGAAATAACCTGCAGCTCCAAGGAACAGCCCATGGAAGAGATCCTGTGAGCAGGGGGTGTGTGTTGTGGGCAGAATTCTGTTTGTTCAGGCAGTGAAGCCCCCCAGTGCCCCCCAGTGCCCCCCCAGTGCCCCCCCAGTGCCCAGCCCATACCTGCCACGTAGTACTGAGCTGCCCCGTCCGGGAGGGGCTTCTGCCGGTCACAGAACGTGTGCACTCCAGCTGAGGGACTCTGCTTCATGCTCTTCCTACCCAGAGAGAGGAACAGCCTTAAATAACCACGCCATTCAGCTGCTGGAAGCCTCATCCACACCGGCTTTTCTTGTCCACCCACGAGCACAAGGTGGTGGGCAAGAAAAATGCTGGGGTCACCAGCCTCACAGCACCCCGGTGCACTCATCAAAAAGACTTTAGGTGATGGAAAAAACAGAGCAAAACTTCCTGAAACAGGCTGGATCCCTGCAAGTCCCTCCTCCCAGCAGAGCCCTGCCCAGCCCCGTGCAGCAGAGCTCTGCCAGAGGTGGGTGCTGTTACCTGCCCAGCCCCGTGCAGCAGAGCTCTGCCCCAGTGCTGTTACCTGCCCAGCCCCATGTACCAGAGCTCTGCCCCAGTGCTGTTACCTGCCCAGCCCCATGTAGCAGAGCTCTGCCCCAGTGCTGTTACCTGCCCAGCCCCGTGCAGCAGAGCTCTGCCCCAGTGCTGTTACCTGCCCAGCCCCGTGCAGCAGAGCTCTGCCCCAGTGCTGTTACCTGCCCAGCCCCGTGCAGCAGAGCTCTGCCCCAGTGCTGTTACCTGCCCAGCCCCGTGCAGCAGAGCTCTGCCCCAGTGCTGTTACCTGCCCAGCCCCGTGCAGCAGAGCTCTGCCCCAGTGCTGTTACCTGCCCAGCCCCGTGCAGCAGAGCTCTGCCCCAGAGGTGGGTGCTGTTACCTGCCCAGCCCCGTGCAGCAGAGCTCTGCCAGAGGTGGGTGCTGTTACCTGCCCAGCCCCGTGCAGCAGAGCTCTGCCCCAGTGCTGTTACCTGCCCAGCCCCGTGCAGCAGAGCTCTGCCCCAGTGCTCTTACCTGTGGTTGTGGATCATGCGGATGTCGTAGAGGCGCACGAAGGGCCCGCTGGCCCCCACGGCCAGGTAATTGTTGTCCTGGGGGTTCACTGTCAGGCACTTGGCCTCCACCAGCTGCCCACAGTACTCGGTCAGGTCTATCAGGACCTCGGAACGTTTGCTGTTCTCCCGCAGGTCGTACTGCCTGTGGAGGGAGGGCAGTGAGGCACACACACCATGGGGTAACAGAGCAGCAGGAAGAGACTCATGCAATGTTCTGAGCTGGGAGGGACCCACAAGCATCAGCCAGCCCAGCTCCTGGCTCTGCACAGACACCCCAACAATCCCATCCTGTCCCTCAGAGTGTTATCCAAACGTTCTTGGAGCTCTGGCAGCCCTGGGGCTGTGACATTCCCTGGGGAGCCTGTTCAGTGCCTGTTCCATCACCCTCTGGGGGCAGAACCTTCTCCCAACATCCAGCCTAAAACCTTCCTGACACAGCTGAGATGGCACCAAGGACATGGACAACAGTCATTTGTGCCACAGGTTACTGGAAGCACCTCAGTTCAATACACACTAGGCCTCAGCACCAGGATGATCATTAAAAGCACATCTATAATGTGCACAGATTTATTCAAATTCCAAATTAAACTCCCAAGTCATGACCTGTTCCTTTCCCCCGTTTCCAGCAGTGAGGAAAATGGAGGAGCTGAGGAGAGCATTTATGACCCTACAAGACAAATCTTTCCAGTTTTAGGAAAGGCAGAGATGAGTTGAAGCTGTTTAGTACAGACAGCCCCTGTTCAGGTCTGTGCACAGCACACAGTGAGATGGTTCCCAAACCCAAACCAACCCGAATTCTGTACCTGATTAAGCCATCTTCTGCTGCACTCCAGAAGGTGTTTGGCCACATGGGAGCCGTGGCAATCCGCTTCACTCTGTTGGTGTGATCTCCAAACATGTGCACGGTCTCCTTGACAGTCAGGTCATGGACGTGCACCTTGGAGTCCGCAGCCCCCGTGATGAGGATCCGATCCCCCGAGTGCGGCAGGAACTGCGGGACAGGGGTTGGACACTCACCTGGAGAGGCCCTGAGCTGCCCACACGGACACCCTGCCTCAGGAACGAGGGCTAACCATGCTATTCCCTTTTACACAGCTCAGTGTGCACACTCAACAGTCACCAGCTACAGCAGGGCACACCCGAGTGTCTTCATCCCAATTTGCTACAACTATTTCCTTCCAATTCACAGGGAGAACAAGCCTGGCATCTGCATAAACTCAGTGCTATATTAGATTTAATCCTTTTACCCATAATTAGAAATTTAACTTTCTTTGGGGGGAAACTGTTTGCAGGAAAATGTCTCCCAGCAAGGATTTATCCTTTCACTGCTCAGGTGGCTGTTTCTGTTTGCTGTTCATTCCTTCCAAGCACATACCTTGACAGAAAAGATGTTTGCAGTGTGTCCTGTGTGCATAGAGAGGAGTTTCTTGTGGTGCAGAGGATCCCACACAATGGTGTGCTGGTCATCAGAGCCGGAGGCCAACAAGCTAAAAGGAACAGGAAACAAACATGCACCATGAATTCTTCTGTTCCACACCATGCCTGGCTCTATGGAGCTGTTTGACCACAGACATCCATTCAGTTAATTCAGCCCTAACCAGCCCATTTCCTCTCTTCCCTCAGCTCTCTGCTCTTGCTGCTCGCTGTGCACCCATCCCTTCAGCCAGGTCTAGGAGCTAAAGCAGACAAACAGCAATTCCACAGAAAACAGAGCAGACTGAAGCATCTCACCCGGACTGCCATGGGAAAACAGGAGGGTTTGGTCAACAGCAAAGTGCAGGGGCCCTGCCTCCCTTATTACCCTGGCTGTGTTAAGGGCTCCACATCACCTCTGAAGCCCAGCCAAGGCATTCATGCCCAGGCCCCAGGTGTGCCCAGGTAGCCCCAGGGCTTGTGGGGTGAACCACAAACTGCTTTTAAAGTCATGGCAAGGTGCTCTTGGCCTTGTCCATCCACCTGCATCTGAACCAAAGGAATCTGACATCTGTGACCCTCAGCTCTTTTAAACTCAGATTTCCTTGCAGCCATTCCCTTTCACGCAGATGAAATTTCACTGGTAAATAATTCGGAAGAGTATCAGAGGGCAGGCTTTGGATGTTGTAAGAGGCAGAAATACCCACTCTTCCTCCAATCCACTCATTTCTCACACAAACTCTTCATTCCACTTGATTACTGGAAGTAGCTCCTCAGTTTCCCTCTAAAATTGCAGAGGGGTGAATTCCCTACCTCCTTCCCTTGGATATGTGTCCCCCCACAGCAGCTTTTACCAGCATGGTGAAGGGGGTGGGGAAATGTCACCCAGCTGGGCAAATCCTAGAGATCCATTATAATCCATAATGCCACTTAAGGAAAGAGGAGCAGCCTTCAATCTCCACTTCTTAGTCTGACCATTTCCCTTCTGAACTCACTAAAGGGGCATTTCTAATAATATCCAGATATATCTAACAAAATAAAGCTTCTTTAGAAGCGTGAGCTTTACTACAGCTCAAAATTTGAGCTTGAGCTCCACTTTACCAGAAATGGGAAGCAGCTGCTGCTGATAACATGACCTACATCCCACTCCTGGGAAAACCTGGGGTTATGGCTCTGCTGGTTCCCCAAATGAAGCCACATACTTACTCTCCTTTTTCATTCCATTCCAGACAGTTGACACACCCAGAGTGACCCTGAGGGAAGGAGGCAAGGGGAGATGGCATTACTCAAACTTCAGATGCATCAAACAGAGCTGTCCTAAGACAAGGACACAGTGAGCTCCTCACAAACAACAACTTCCAATAAAAGCAGGGGTTTTTTATTCCAACCCTGCAAAGAACACCACACACGTGGTAGATAAGCACCTCCAGAAAAGACAGACATGCTAGAGCAGTTGGGGTAGAAAAGGCAAAATGAAACAAATGAAAAAAGGTAGCGTTGAATAAAATGGCAGTTTAGTCTCAGAGGCTACAGCTGAAATCCTGCTGTACACACAGAAAGGTGACTTTGCTTCCAAAGCCCTTGGCTAGGCTGACAAATTACATGTACAGGCACTCTGGGAACACAGGGAAAATGCACTTTTGATAGCTCTGTTAGAAGCACCTTGCTGCTGGGTGACTGCACCATCCATCTTCATCCACATTAACCAACAACTGCACCAGGAACTGGGGGAGTGTTGAGCAGCATCGGATGTGGGAGATGGGACTGAAAAGGGGGACAAAAGAATCCTTTTCTCTCCCAAAGCAAGATAATTGATGTGTTAGAGGTTGGCCCGGGTGGGTAGAGCAGGGTGTTGATAATGCCAAGGTTGTGGGTTTGACCCCCAGATGGGGCTGTTCACTTCAGACTTCAGTGATCCCTGTGGGTCCCTTCCAACTCAGAATATTCTGTATAACCTTAAAATCTTTTCTAAGGTGTGTCAGAGTGCACTACAATGTGTTCCTTAGGGATCCCATTAGAGCTGAGTGTGCTGAACAGCTGACAATTGCCTTCTCCAGGCAGCAGTGCTGAGATGAGGTGGTGCCCACCCCACAAAAGGTTCTCCTGTAGGTGCACCAGGTAGTGCAGACAGCTCATGGAAGCTCTCACTGAGCCACTCCTGCCTCTGATGCAGTTTGGGGGACCAAGGAATCAGCATTTACCTCATGGAACAGAGCAGCTCACACACTCCTGCAGAAAGGTGCACACCAAGGAGCTGCTCTGCCCTCTGGACACTCACCTGCAGCTCAGCCTCCAGCCCCAGGCGGCGGATGAAGGGGTCGGTGACGTGGTAGTGGCGCTCGAAGCCCAGCGCTCCCCTCTCCTGCAGGAGCAAACAGCACACACTGACCACAGCAAACACAAGCCCAGCGCTCCCCTCTCCTGCAGGAGCAAACAGCACACACTGACCACAGCAAACACAATGCTCCTGCTGTCATTTCAGAGAAGATTCTTGAAGTTTAAAAATCACAACAGGTATTGGGGTGTCCACAGGTCCTGTACTGTAGTAGGGAGTCACAGAATCCCAGAATGGTTTGGGTGGGAAGGGACCTTAAAGCCCCTCCAGTGCCACCCCTGCCACGGCAGGGCACCTTCCACTGTCCCAGGTGCTCCAAGCCCTGTCCAACCTGGCCTGGGACACTGCCAGGGATCCAGGGGCAGCCACAGCTGCTCTGGGCACCTTTGCCAGGGCCTCACCACCTTCACAGGAAAAAATTTCTTCCCAATATCCCATCTAACCTGTCCACCTTCAGCTCAAGGCCATTCCTCCTTGTCCCATCACTGCCCATCCTTGTGACAAGTCCCTCTCCAGCATTCCCATCCTTTGGACATCTCCAGGTGAGCAGATCTTAATCTTTGCCCCTGAACTGATTTAAAATGCTGTGTCAGTCAGTGCCAGGCTCCAAAACCAGCTCTGAGGGGCCCACCCTGAGGCAGAGTGAGCTGACCCCACTCTGGGCCTGGAGCAGAAGACATGGAAGAACTTGGGAATGGCTGTTATCATCCCTGGGTGAAGAACTGGGGTGTAACTGGCCAGCTGCCTGCAGGGATGGGCTCGTGCTGAGGCAGGGAGGGAGCTCAGTGCCACGGCACAGCCTGTTCCAGAGGGATGGCAACAGCTGCCACAGAACTGCGGCAGTACAAATGAAGGTGAAGGAAAGCAGGACAGTTGTTTCCCCTGTGATCTCACAGGGCTCACAGATGCATCAGCAGATGGCTCTGATGAAAGAAGGCCAACTGCAGAGGCAGGAATGAAGGGGAGAGAACGCAAGTCAGATTTTGGATGGAACATCTAAAGGTCCATGGAGATTCTTCTCTAGGACCTGACCCAGCTGTGGTCCCATTCTGTGCCACACTCAACTTAATCCTTTGTCATCAGCCTTTAGAGATGGGAACACCAATGTCTAAATCACCCTGGTGGTGCCCAAAAATTCACCCTGGTGGTGCTTGGAGCACATCAGCAGTCCCAGGGCAGACACAGAAGTGCTGAATTCCCTTCCCAGCCCAGTGTTCAGTAATGAAGTCCACACACCAAAAGCTATGTGAAGACAAAATGCAGGCAGACATAAAAGGATTGGAGGCAAAACAAACCAGGCTTTTGGTGGGAGCTTCCATGACAAACGTCAACCCCCTTGATGTATTTTTGTGGAGAGCATTCCCAAAGCACTGCAGGGCCCATGCAAGGTGCTGCAGGTACAGTCCTGTGCCACTGCAGCCCCCGTGGCTGTGTGAGGCTGTGGGGTAGGACACTGCTCTCCCTACAAGGAACTGCCTGACTTAGCAATCTTCCCAAGGTCACACATCAAAGTCTGACAGAGCAGACAGTCTGAGACAGTCCTGGGCTAAGGCTCAAACCACAGGACCAGCCCTTCCTTGTTAGGGCAGCAAAACAAATCTTTGCACATGGATTAAATTACAAGCTTAAAACAGAGTTTGGTACCGAACTGCAAAGTGAGCACTGGAGCTCCCAGTTCCTTATTCTGGCTACTCACAGATCCCTTTTCTGAATGCTGATTATCAGCAAAGCTGCAAATGATTTCAGGCCTCTGAGTCCCAGCAATAATTGCCTATTGTGTCTGCTGCAGCCAGTCCTTTCACGTTGATATTCCACAAATGCAGCCATCAGATGACTGATCCCACCACTGCACAAGTTTTTTTTCCCTACACAAAGGAAGCAACACAGCACTCTCCAAAGAAAAGGAGACAGAGAGGCTGTGACAGAGATCATTAGCTTTACTACAGTCAGAAATACCTCTGATGGCAAGATCACACGGGGAGAACACAGAGAGCAGAGAGGGAAGCTGGCTAAGGGCCTTTGTGGTGCCCAAACACAAGCAGCTCCATTTCTCCCTTCAACTCAGAATGAACAGAGCTGCTGATGGCAAACCAGCCCAGGGAGAGGAACTGTGCTCCTGTCATGCCAGACTTCATCCCAGCTCTCCATTAGAGACAGTGACAGGCCCTGTGTGTTTGTTCTCTTAAGCTCCTTAAAGGGTTTATCAATATGTAAGTAACGGAGATGTCGTTCCCAAGGGAAGGCACCACCCGGAGCTTTTCCCACTCCAGGCTGGCTCCCCTCAGCACCACTGAACACGGGCTCTCACCTACCTTGATCTGCCTGTGGATGATGTCTCTGGTGATGTTGGCTTTTGCCATCTTCTTGCAGTGGGGCAGAGAAGCTGTGGGAAGAGCTGCAGTGCATCCAAGCATTCCAGGCGGGGCAGGATCCGCGCCGAGGGCGCTCAGTTACCTGCAGGACAGCACGGAGGGGACAGGGCAGGGACAGCAGTGAGGCCACCCACAGACAGTGCCCAGCTCTGCTGCCCGGACACCGGGGTGGCTGAGGACTGAGGAGTCTGGAATCAAGGCTCCTGAACAAACTCATGGAAGGAACAATGAAGAATGAATCAAAGCTCCTGAACAAACTCAAGGAAGGAACAATGAAAAATGAATCAAAGCTCCTGAACAAACTCAAGGAAGGAACAATGAAGAACGAATGTCTGACTCAAGGCCATTCCCAGTTTGTGGAGCACAATTCCAGGACTGTATCAGCCTGGAAAATCCATGTTTCTATCCCTGCACAGACCCTGTGAGTCTGGAGCAGAGTCCTGTCCCAGGCTTCCCTCCCATCATTCCATGGCCACTCATATCCAATGTTACATTTCCCAAACTCTACAACCAACAAAGGCTGCACTGTGAATAAACACAGCATTGATGCTTTTGGCCACCTCTTCTCTCTCATTTGCTACACTGGATTATCAGCAAAACACCCCTAAAATATCCAGAAGGGCATAAACATTCCTTGGAAATCACAACAGCCAACCATGAGGTGACAACTGAACACCTAATTACCTCAGCAAGAGAAAAGGGGTGACCAGATAAAATTGAATTTCCAGGGAAATTAAGAGTTTTGCACACTCTTAATGGAGTTTAATGTACTAACCTAAATAATTGAAACCCCATGGAATTGGCTACTCCTGCTAAAAAGGATTCAAATTTCAGAGTGATGGTCACAGCCCTGAGCTGGACAGGCTGCCCAGCAAAGGATCAGTCAGTCCCTGAGAAATGCTGCAATTCCCCCAATTTCCATCCCACAGCCTGGCCCATTCAGACATTTCTACAGTTCTCTTTAAAATAACAAAAAGAATAAAAATTAAATTTCAAACACCCATTTCGTCCTATGTAACCCTCTAGTTTAAAATCCTCTCTAAAAACATTTCCAGGCAGAACAAGCCAAAATTTTTCCTCTTCCAAATGAGGAAATGCTGATTCATTGAAACAAGAGCATTTCACAGAAACGCTGCAACAAACACGAGTCCTGGCAAACCTCATCTGATTCTCTGCTGCCACGGGAGGGCTCCCACTGACCCTCCTGTCCCACCCTGCCATGGGCAGGGACACCTCCCACTCTCCAGGGTGCTCCAAGCCCTGTCCAGCCTGGCCCTGGGCACTGGGGCAGCCACAACTTCCCTCAGGAGTGGCTCCCAGGGACAGCAAGGGGAGGAAGCAGCAGCAGCAACTGGGCACAAGGGCAGGTGGCTCTGCTGACTCTGCAGCTCCTGAGAAGTTTCTGAGCTGCCTCCCTGAACGTGAGGAGAGAGAGCAGGAGCGTGTCCAGGGAAGGGAGCAGAGCTGGGGAAGGGTCTGGAGCCCCAGGAGTGGCTGAGGGAGCTGGGAAAGGGGCTCAGCCTGGAGAAAAGGAGGCTCAGGGGGAATTTCTGGCACTGCACAACTCTCTGACAGGAGGGGTCGGGCTCTGCTCCCAGGGAACAGGAACAGGAGGAGAGGGAATGGCCTCAGGCTGTTCCAAGCCCATCCTCAGAAGGCACAGGGACAATATCCCAGCACATCTCAGTGCCTCAGTCCTGTCTGCAGCCTCCCACTCTTCTCAGTGCTTCCCTACAACATTCCCAGGCCCTGTCCAGTCTCCCCTCTCCAAACAACACTCAGCTTCCTCCTCTTCCTCCCTGCCAGGTGGATTTCTTGCCTTCCTCTTGGAGAGCAGCTGAACTTGGCTCTTAGGACCCCTCTATGCCAGTGGCTGTCACCTCCCGGCTGATGAACACCCCAGTGCTCTTTTAGGATTCTTTTGTCACATTTCCCACCTCTGGTGATGGTTAATTTCTCATCAGCTGCTTTCTCTTCCAACAGCACCCAACAACCTCAAGGACACACGTGGAAAAATGTTCGTGCATGGAAAGATCCAGATCTCCCATACACAGCCATAAATAACCCACACCAAGAGGCCAATTTAGAGCTGAATAAGTCACTGCAGAGCCATTAAAACCCTAAAACCCCTCTGTATAAACAGGATGGGAAGGAATATCCAACCCCCCCAATACCAGCACTCCTTAACAGACCCAAATTCCCTGGTTTTCCACAAAGACTCCTCTGTGCCAGCATTTTCCACCTTGTGGAACTCTGACACCCCTGGGAGCAGTGACACACAGGGGCTGGTTATTCCTGGGAGTGTTTTGGGATTATGGAGGTGTTGTGGAACTTCCCAACTCCCTGGACAAGTCACTGCCAGCTGTGGTAACTCACAGGTGGCCCCAACAGAACATTGTAGTGCAGATCTCAGGAGATCAACACAACTTTACTTCCTAAAAGAGACAGGGGAGGAAAATCATCCATGAAATCAGACCTTGGGCAACAGGCTTGGATAAACCCCAGCCCAAGGTGTCTCTCTTTCCAGGAAAGTGCTTCAGTTGGCAACTGGATGCTGCAAAATGCTCAAAGGTCTCCCAGATCTTGTGCCTTCGCTTGGCCAAGAAGGCTCCAAGAGCTTTTCTTCCTTTCCCTTTCCTTTCTTTTGTTGCTCATCAGGTATTCCACAGCTACAAAGGCTCTGGTGGCCTTTAAATCATCGTGGAATCACAGACAAAGGATTAAGAAGCCCAAATTCTCATTCCAGATCACATCTTGAGCATTGGCCACAACTGATCACAATCCCAGACTCCAGCCCCCACAGATATGACAGTCACCTCATTTAAATATTAAATAAATAAAAAAATAAACAAGCAAAATAAATATTAAGTGTTCTTAACACTAAAGTCTTTGGACCCCACCACTTTACAGGTAGATCCAGCCTCCAGTTTCAAACTGACCCTGGAATAAAATAAAATCTCCCAAGATTTGTAGAACTCCTACAAAATATATAGAATAAAAATCAGACAAAAGTAAACTGTGCCTCCCAATTCCTTAGACAAAGGCTTCCAAACATGAAGTGCCTCCAAAGAGTCTTTGTCACTACCAAAGGAATTGGAAATTCCTTGGAAATTTCCACCATGGAAATCGGTAAAGAATGTTCCTCTTCAGGCAAAATCACCGTGCAAATTCTGCTCTAACCCATTCTTGCAGCTTGTGGCTTTTAACTACCCCGGCACAACCAGCTCCTGGTGGAATGAGGGACTGAGTCCCAGAGTGAGGGACAATTTAGGATAAATCTGCACTGTTGCTACCAGGGCTGACTCCACGAGCAGCTTCACTTTGGCACCCCATCCCTCCCAACCTCTGCAGGTGTTCCAGGACTGGGAACAACCTGGGCTGTGGAAGGTTCCTGCAGTTCCTGCCACTGCAACAAAATGATCTTTAAAGTCCATTTTAACCAAACCATTCCATGATTCTGTGACCTCTTTGGGGTTATTTCCTGGAAGACACCAGGACACATTTCTCTACCCTTCAAGGACAACTTTCCCTCATCCCTCACTGCTCCAAACCTGCCTGGAACACCCCAGACCAGGACTAAAAACCTGGATCCAGTGCCAACCCCTTCCCAGCCTGCTCCCCGGAGCACACAGAGGATCAGCCCACCTGCAGCTCCCTGCACTTTCCTCCTGGACGCTGCCACACAACTCCAGGGGCACAAACAGAACTTTCGCAATGCCTGGCCCTAAATCCACAGTCAAAAATTAACAAGGCACAGATTTCCGTGGGCTCCCAATCTGGCAGGCTCTGTTTACACTGACAGTCATTGAAAAGCCCCTTAAGCTCCTGGGAAAGTACACTTCCAAAGGGTACTCCAGGGCATGGAGAGGAACACTGGAAACAAAACCTTGACACTGATAACACAAATAATTCCATCCATTTAACATCAAACGTTCCCAACGCAGCCTGGATTTGGGGAATTGCATTTCCCTCTCATGGAACCACCTGAGCACCTCCCACCCACAGCAACACCACGAGAGTGACAGGCTCTGCACAGGGGGGTCAGAGCCCCAACCCTGGCACCAGCACCCTTTGGAAAAGCTCCATCCGCCCCAAGGAACTCCACAAAGCAGCAGGACTCCTGAAATCAGCAGTTTTAAACAAGAATCCCATTCCTCACTGCTGGATGTGCCCAAGTTTCTCAGGCTCCACACTCAAGGTCATTGGGAAAAGCAGCACTCTGCACACCACGAGCCTCTGGATACAGGACTCACCCCAAGGGAAGATTCCCTCCCTTCAGCATCTCTGAATTATCTCACCCATCCAAACACCACCCAGAACCCACCTGGAGAGGCTTCTTTATCCCCAGAACTTATTTCCCTGCCCTCTTTACCTCGACTTTCCAAGAGGTCACAGATCAAATTAAAATGTATAAGTGCAGATAGGAATATGTATTTTTTTTTTTAGGAAACCTGAAAAACCAAGCGGGAATGACCTGCTTAGCAGCAAACACCGTGTTAAAAGAAGGTTTTGCCCCAGCTGAAGGAGCTGTCAGGAGCAGCAGTGGCTCCCCAGGTGGCTGGAGCAGGGAGCCAGGGAAGAGGTGAGACCTGAGCCCTGACAGAGCTGCACGAGGGGACTGACAGGGAAACTCTGACACACTCGGGCCACACGGCTTCCAGCTCAGCCCTCCCACTGCAGTCCTGCCTCTCCCCTGATCCCTGACACATCCACGGGGAAAAGGGGAAGATGCCAGGCAAACCCCCAGCCCAGCCCAAGCAGCATCCCAGTGCCAAACCCCCCAGGGGCTCCAGGAAGGAGTTTAACTGGCAAAGGAGGAGAGGCTGATCCCTCTCCAGGGAAAGGGGCTGCAGGGCACCCACCAGGGCAGGGAAAGGTCCTGTGAAGGCTTTAGCAAGGGGACAGCGAGCAGAGGGAGCAGGGCAGGGTCACACCCAGGAAAGGGGAAAGGAATGTGAGGACAGGGCAGTGCCAGGAGCGGGAGGGGGAAAGGGAAGCCAAAAAGCAGAAGCTGTACCTGGCAGGGGATGGTACCAGCAGATGATGCAGGGCTGGGGGTGAGAGATCCTGGGGAAAATGGGGGTGAGGGGCCGGGGTAGGAGGATGGATAAAGGAGAGATCCTTAAAAGGAGTCAGACCCCTGGCACAGAGAAGGGGGCGACACTTCGGGGGAATAAGGGGACACCTGAGAGAGCCTGAGGTGGGGGGAACTGATGGGAATGACAGAGGTGGGGGGAAATGTCAGGAAAGGAAGGTGAGGGGGGACAGCTGAGAAGGAAGGGGGTGCAGCTGTCAGGGAAGGGGTTGGGGGCATTTAGGGCAGGCAGCTGACAGGGAACAGGGGCACAGCTGACAGGAAAGGGGGTACGGCTGACAGGGAAAGGGCACGAGCTGTGCTTGGCTGGGGAGGGAATGGAGGGGATGTACTGATAGGGAAGGGGGCAAGGGGGAAGAGCTGCCAGGGAACCGGGAGCCGGCTGACAGAGAAGGGGCCCGGCAGATGTAGCTGCGAGCGAAGCGGGAACGGGGTGTAGCCGACAGGGGAGGGAGCTCCGAGGGGCAGCGGGCAGGGAAGGGGATCCGGGGGAGGGGGTCTGTCAGGGCGGAGGGGCCGCGGGGCCCGTCCGGCCCGCGGGGGCCCGTTACCTGTCAGGCCTCCCGGGCGCGAGCGCAGCGGGCAGGGGAGGCTGCGAGGCTCCATCCATACGGGGCAGAGCGGGACGCAGCGCAGGGGCCGCGGCGGGGCCCCGGCCGTGCCCCCCGCCCCCGGCCCTGTTTACCCCCGCCAGCTGTCCGGGGCTGCGCTGCGCCCCCCGCCGCCGCGCGCTGCGCATGCGCCACGCCAACTGCGCAACCGCCCCCCCCGCGCGCCGCCGCGCCCCGCCCCGCGCAAAAGGAGTAAATCCCGTTCGTGAATTCCGCCCCTTCCTGCCCGCCGCCGCGCCGGAACTGACAGCTCGCGGAGCCAATGGCAAGGGAGGGAACTGATCATGAGCGATCCGCCAATCGACGCTCAGGGGGCGGGAGCGCGAAGGGGCTGCTGGGAGATGTAGTCAAGGAGGGGGAGTGATGGCCGCCGGCTCCCCTTCCCCAAACGTGGGGGTTAAAGCCCCCTGAGCTCCGACCGCTCCACAGCGGCGAGGACGGTGAAGGGTCTGGAGGGGAAGCTAGGAGGGCATAGGCTGAGGTCACTCAGTTTGTCCAGCCTGGAGAAGAGGGGGCTGAGGGCAGAGCATATCAGGGTCTGGAGCTTCCCTGTCCCTGGAAGGGTCCCGTCCCACCCCTGCCATGGCAGGGACACCCTGCGCTGTCCCAGGGTGCTCCCAGCCCCGTCCAACCCGGCCTGGGGCACTGCCAGGGATCCAGGGGCAGCCACAGCTTCTCTGGGCACCCTGTGCCAGGGCCTCCCCACCCTCACAGCAAACAATTTCTTCCCAAAATCTCATCTAAACTTGCACTCCACCAGCTTAAGGCTATTCCTCCTTGTTCCTGTCACTCCAGAACCTTCTAAATAATCCCTTTCCCTCTTTCTCGCTGGCTCCTTCAGGTACTGGAAAGCTGCAATTGGGTCACCCTGGAGCTTCTCCTCTCCGAACGCAGTCGTGCCAGCCTCTGCTCAGGATGGAGGTGAGCCCTCCCTCCATCCTTGGTGGCCTCCTCAGGACCCTGTGTGATCTCTGACCTCCCCACGGCCACGCTGTGACCGAGCCCCTGCACAGAAATTCATCTCAGCACAACTCCAGGAGCGAAGCGTGTGAGCAGCTGCTCGTGTGAGCACCGAGCCCGCGTGTGCCTGGAAATTCAAACTCCCAGAAAGAGCCAGGGAAGAGCCAGGGGGTGGCAGTGTTTGCAAAATCCTTCCCTTCTCCCTGTCCTCCCCGCGGCCACTGGCCCTGGGGACACTGAGGACAAGCAAGGCTGGCGTCCCCTGCAGTCCCAATTATCTTAATGAACCCTCTCAGAAAGGGGATGTGTGTAAAAGAAATCAAAACTTACCAATTCACCTCCCTATAATTTATTTCCACAATTAAACATCCCTGAAGTCTGTTCATAAAGTGTAATGAATAGTTTAAATTTTCATTTGGAACTTAATTCCCTGGCTCGCAGATAATCCCAGCTGCATGGCAGAAGAAAATTGCTACTTGATTATTCCAAAAGAAGGAGGAAAAGCCCCTTAAATCAGAGACATCAGGTGGAAGCCTGAGGACTCTTCCTTGCTCCTGCAGCCTCATAAATGACATCTACAATGATTTGTCTCCATCTTGCAAGCCATTAACCTATTCAGCTGTTGTCAAAGTCCTTTAGAGAAGGTAATTGTTAATTGTTGCCTCTGCAACAGTCCAGACTCTTTAATTAAACAAATAATAATTGGGATCCATCCTCACAAAAGGGTTTTATCTTCTTTTCTCAGATGCCATCTCCATGGGGACCCAAAGCTCCACACAGAAAATCAGGCAGGCTTCAGATGCCCTTGACATGGAAGTTTTTTCTCACTGATGGAGAGAAAATTGGGGCACAGGAGCTTGATTTTTTTTTTTTCTCAAGCTGGTGACAGGAATAACAGGGCTGGAGCCAAGGAGCACTTGCTGGTTCTGACTGTCAGGCCTGGAGTTTCCTGATGCAGTCTCAAAGCTGGGGAATGCAAACAAGGTGTTCTCCCAGCAGCACAGCTCCTGCAGGACAGCCACACCTCGGAGAGTATCCTGGTGGAGCAGGGCTGTGGCATTTCAGTTCAAGGAGAGGTACAGAGAGCAAAGAATAAATCTGCCTGAGAGCTTGCCCTTTTTAGTGTTGAAGGAAAAATAATTTAAGTCATACAAAAGGCATTTTTAACACTTTCAATAAATACCTGTCTCCTTTTCTATCCTCAACCTATACTACGAAGAAGAAAAAATTAAATTCAGTGTAAAAACCCCACAACATGCACATAAAGTTCAATTTTACCCCCTGTGCCACAGTTAGGGTGTCCCAGGGTGCAAATGCAGTTTCACAGACACGAATCTCACTCTGTAAGTGGTTTGTCCTGCAGACACCTGGAGCTGGACTAGGATTTGTTTGCAGGTTAAAACGCTCAGGCCAGAGCAAGGAAATTTCCTCTTGGCCAAGAATCTGCACCAACCAAAATCCTCAGCAGAGTCTGACAGGCCCTTGTCCAACCAAGACAAGCAGGAACCCGCAGCCAAAGCCATGAGGCCTTCCCTGGATCTGCACTCCCTGACAAACACCCACCAGCCCTACCCCAGCACGGCTCCGGCTGACCCAGGCACGAGGAGGGAGAAAAACCCGACCCAGTTACTTCACAGGAACATTGTACCTGTTTTAGCTTCTAGGAACTGCTTCTGAAAGCAAAGCAGCCCCCGTGTTTTTGCCTCCAGGAGTCTCCCGTTGCCAGAGCACAGTCCTGCCTCAACCCAAACATCACCAACTGCATCGCACCGGCTCAGGCTTCTCACCCAGATATGACTAAGCCCTTTCAGAACGAGAAACACTCAGGATTTCTTGCTTAATTGCTAAAACAGATTAATTTGACTATCCAGCACATAGCCAAGCGGAAAAGAGGACTTGACACACCTAGCAGGTTCCTGCTGAGACTGATGATCTGCTTTAATTGATGGTTGACATTTGGGGGTGATTTTCCACGGTGTAGCTGCCACAGGGCTGCTGGGCTCCCCTCCTGCCCTGCACACTCCCTGCAGCCTTCTGGCCACAAGTGCTTTGGGAGGCTTAAATCAAGAATGTAACTGATGGAAACCAGCAAATGTCACCTTCAAAGCTCAAGGTTTAGCTGCCACATGTCATGGAAAGGGCCCATGCCTTCCTTACATGCAGTTCTCCCAAGAATTAGGGGCTGCATCTTTACCCTTGGCTCCTAAAGTTTAGGGAGTAAAGCAGGACAAAACTCGTTTGGGTTGCTCTGGTCACACACATGTGACAGCCAGGATGTTGGAGGAGAACCAAGAAATCAGGGTGGCTGAGCCCGGCCTCAGTGCCAAGCAACCCCCGTCATGCTACTCCAGTGGTTTTATTGGAGCCTTATCAGATTTCCTGGTGACTCAGAGTAAGCGGTCACCGGGGAGAAGGGCACGGCCATGGCAGCGAGCAGGGATGGGGTTACAGCTCCACAGTGCTCCAGAACAGCAGCCAGTGCCCACCAGGGCCCTCTGTCCCCACCACCCCAGAGCTCTCCCGCTCCACTCTGAGGACACCCAGAGCACGGCCGTGCCTCTGAGGGAGCAAACACAGTGGCTGCTCAGCGATTCCCAGGAGCCCATGGAGCCCTGCCAGTCCCTCATGCCCTGGCTGGGTCCCCACAGGGTGTCTGGGGTGGGCACCCCCACATGTCCCCGCCAGCCCCAGGCTGGGCACAGCGCAGAGCCACGCTCTGCTCCCCTACAGCCCCAGCCACCTGCTCCAGATCCCGCTTTCCTCCTTCTCTTTGGTACCCTCTGCTCTTGCTTTGGGGCCCTTTGATTCCTGCACAGCTTCCCTCTGTGTGCAGCCCTTCTTGCGTTTCCCCCCGTGCCAGCCTTGCATGAGCACCCTCAGCCCCTAAACCCCCTTCCCCTGCGCCCCTTCCTTTCCCCTGCACCCTTCCCTTTCCCCTGCACCCTTGCCTTTTCCCTGCACCCCTTCCTTTCCCCTGCATCCCTTCCCTTTCCCCTGCTCCCCTCTCTCACCAGCAACGCTCCTTCTCTCCCACACACCCACCCGGTACCCCTTTCCCTGCTCCCCTCTCTCACCAGCACCCCTCCCTCCCTCACGCACCTCTTACCCCTTTCCCCTGCTCCCCTCTCTCACCAGCACCCCTCCCTCACACACACACCTCTTACCCCTTCCCCTACCCCCCATTTCCCCTCCCTCCCTCTCCCATCAGCACCCCAGCTCCCGCTCTCCGCCCTTCTCCCCCCGCGCCCCGGCCGAGCTCCCCTCACGCTCGGCTCCCGGCCCCCTCCCCGCCCGCCGCCGTCCCCGCCTCTCCCCGCTCCCGCTCCGCTCCCGCCCGCCGGCGCCGCCCCCGCCGGGCCCTCCCGCCGGTCCTTCCCGCCCGCTCTGTGGGCCGAGCCCGGCGCCGCGGCCGCCCCAGCTCCGCTCGGGCAGTGGCGGGGCGGCTCCAGCCCTCGCCGCCGCGGCGGCCCCGCCGCCCCCCGCCCGCCCGCGCCCCCCGCCCGCCGCCATGGGCGCCGCGGCCCTGCGCGCCCTGCCCTGGGCGCTGCTGCTGCTGGGGCCGCTGCTGCCCGGGCAGGTCCTGCAGGCCAACCCCATGCTCACCTCCGAGGGCCAGCCCGCCCCGCTGCCCGGCGGCGACGTGCCGGGCTTCACCCCCGCGCCCCCCGCCGCCCCCGAGGAGATCCACCCGCTCAAGGAGCAGCCGGCCAACGGCTCGGGAGAGGGGCACGCCAAGCACCGCAAAGCCTTCCCGGTCATCGGCATCGACTACACGCACGTCCGCATCCCCTTCGAGATCTCCCTCTGGATCCTGCTGGCCTGCCTCATGAAGCTGGGTAGGTGGGCGGCGTGGTGAGGGGAGTCTGTGGGAAAGGGCCTGGGGAGGGGCCCCGGTGGCCTGGAGGAGGAGGGACCCCCGGGCAGCACAGAGCGGGATCCCCCGGGCAAACGGGACAGACACCCCCAAGTGTCACCAGGAGTGACCCCCGAGAGGGTCTGCCATGAGGGACCGGCCGGGCATTCCAGGGTGGGACCCCCGGCATCCCAGGGTGGGACCCCCTGGGCATCCCAGGGTGGGACCCCCGGCATCCCGGGCAGGACCCCCCAACTGGATGGGACAGACACCCCCCGGCATCCCAAGGAGTGACTCCTGTGAGCATCCCAAGGAGGGACCCTTCCGAGCATCCTAGGGAGAGTCCCCTCTGAACATTCCAGGGTGGGACCACCCCAAACATCCCAGGGCAAAATCTCCTGCACATCTGCAAACCTCCCGGGCTGGCTGGGCCGGGGTGGGCACTGCTCTCCTCACGACCTTGGGTCTCTGTCCTGGGCCTGGTGGACAGCGGCATCCCCGTCCCTGCACTCCCACAGACTTCTCATCTCCGTGCCTGGGAGCGGGCCTGGAGATGCTCCTGACCCCTGCTTGGACCAGGTTTGCTTTCCTCCCTTTGACACTCGGGGAGGAAGCATCCAGTTTGCTCACTTCCTCTCCAAACCACAGATGCTTTTTGTAACCTTGGAGAAGTCACTCAAAAACCTCCCGGTGCTTCGGCCTCCCCTTCCTCCCCTCCGCAGCAAACCGAGGTGGGTTTGGCTCTGCTGCAAAGCGTCCGGAGATTCCCGCATTAAAGAGAACGGCCTCAGGGCTGCAAAAGTCACCCGCGCTGGGAAAGCATCGCTCTGCCGGGGCGGGGGTTGTTGACAAAGTGTTTTCCAAACTTCTGCAGCTGGATCAGTACCCGCCGAATTACCCCAAACCTGTGAGTGATGTAACCGCTCCCTGCTGTGCTGTCCCCAGCCTCCGGCAGTGCAGAGGTTGAGCTGGCCCTGGTCCCACCCCCGGTGACAAAGCCAGGGGGACAGGTGAAATGTTTGCCTTGGAGCGGCTGGGGAGGGAAGGGAGCTCTGCACTCCTTCATTTTGCTCCTCGATTGCCATCAGTGGTTTAATAACACTTTGGTGTGGTTCAGTGAGGCGCTCCAGCTTGCTGAGGGAAATCTCACTTTAAGCTGGTTCCTGTTGTAAATTGTGCCCTGACCTGGTCTGGAGGGGTCTGAGAGACCCCCAGGAGCTCAGATCCCTCCTGTCCAGCTACTCCTAAAAATATCCCATCCCCTTCTCAGGCCGCTGTCAGCGTGTGTAGGCAGGTGAGGCCCCATTCCCACCGTCCCTCCTGAGTGTTTTATTTACGTGCAGGCGGAGGAGTGAGAACACTTCAGACCCGGAGGCTCGTCTGGGAGACAGGCAGTCAGGGCAGGGTGGGACCAGGTGGGAACCGTGGGATTTATGCCTTCCTGGTGTTTCCCAAAACGACCTGGGGCAGGTTTATCGGGAAGGTGCCTCTCCCTAGGGAGCGCAGCTCCTCTTTCGCAGGGCTCCGCTGTTGCACTGCGCCTCGAGCCCTGCTCGGAGAGCAGGGAGTGATGAAATCAGGAGTATCTGTGCGGAAGCTGGTGGAGAAAGGAGGGGCCAATGGCCTGCGGCCCTGCCGGGGTGCACGGGGGAGAACTGTGCTGGAAAACAGCCGGGTGGGCAGCGGGGAGCGGCTCTGGGGGTGCAGGGACCTGCTGGGGGACACCCCCGGTGCCCTGGGGCTGTGGGGAGCTGCCCCTGCCGCCCTTGCCTGGAGTCAGGGCTCGTTGGTGCTGCAGGAAAAGTTGTGTCTGCCGGCTGTCAGGTCTTCGATGCTACAAATATTATGCAAGACTGCGTGTTTCAAGGGGTGTATTTTAGGAGAGGCTGCCCTGCAAGTTTGGCGAAGGTCTTTGGAGGTGGCAGGTGCTCTGCAGAGCTCCAGAGATGCTGATTGTGCCAAAATCCACACCTTAGCTTACCTACAGCTCTGACGGGGCCTTGACAGCAGGGCGGTCCTGGGACACCCTTTTCCTTGGCCTCCTTTCCAGGGTTTTGCATTTCTTGTTTGTGCTGCCTTGGCAGGTAGTTCCCAAGTTGCTGGTACAGCTCCCTCTGCTCATGAGCTGCAAAAAACATCTCACTGCTCTGGCATATGTGTCTATATCCCAGCCTTGTCTGTCCCGCCCTGGATCACGGGGTGTTGTTGAGCAGCAGCAAAACAGGCTTTTTCCACCCAAGGATGGCTCTTACACAACTGGGCATTGCTGGCAGTACCACCTGGAAGGGCAGGATGAGGCTCACACAGCTCCAGGCTCCCTAAACCGGACAGGGTTTGCAGCATCCCATTTCCAGGAAGAGGGGAAGGGGGCTGATAAATGGAACAGGAGTTTGCAGTGCTTCCTCTCTCTCCCCACCATGTCAGTGTGCATTTATTGATGCATCAGGGTGATCCTGCAAAATTCCTTTTGCAGGAACAGGAATTCTGCGCTGTGGGCTGTGCATGACAGCTCGGCACCTCCTGACTGCCCTTCCCCGGCTCCACAGGCCTCTCTGCTGGGCTGAAGCTGGTGATTGAACCACAGATTGCTGCAAAACTGAGTCTTCAGCCCTATGAGTCGCCTCAGGGTGTCATCCTCAGGGGCAGTTCAGGGTGACCATGTCAGGGAGCTCAGAAGTACTCACAGAGCTCTGCTCCAGGCCAGGAGATGCAACCTGACCTTGTCCTGTTGCTCATGATGCTTTAGACAACTCTTCAGACTTAAATGCAGGGGATTTGTCCTTTTTCCAGCAGCTCTCACTGTGAGTTTGTTTGGGGAATCAAAGGTGTGAGTTGAGCCCTTCCCCTCTTGCTGCAGCTTTTGGGAAATGCCTCAGAGAAGTTGGTTTCTGGAGGATTTGTCACCAGGCAGGGCACAGAGGGATGTGTCTCCCCAGCATGTCCTGCAGGCGTGGGCTGTTCCTGCTTTGTTAATCCCAGTGGAGAAGGGGAAGCTGGTGCTGGCTGCTTGACTTAATACTCACATGGTATTTTAAGGCTGTGCAGGGGAAGAGGGAGCGAGGGGCAGCTACAGCCATGTGCAGATCACGTCTGGTGGTGTCCTGACTTTGCCAGCAGAAACCTTTGCAGCTGCAAGGTACAACCAGACATTGTCTCAACCTGTTGTGTTGTTGCAGAAGGTCAGACCTCCACAGAACAGCCCAGTCAGGAGCTCTCTGTGCCCTTCTCCAAGGCTGTGCAGGGATGTTGTGAGGGTTCCTTCACACCGTGCCCAGGGAGTGGCTGGGAAGCTGAGGGGTTTCCCAGCAGGAGAACCTGGTTTCCTCACTCTGGGAGCTGACCTTTGAGCTCACATGGCTCTCAGAGACGTTTAGGGGAATTCAAGTTTGACTGTAAATACTTCTCGTTTCAGTGGAGAGGGAAGGAGTGAGTCAGGAATGCAAACAACAGATTGTGGCCAGCAGTGCCTTTGCTGGCTGTGCTGGGGCCCAGCAGGCAGAGCTTTGTGGTGAGCACCAGCTCTCACCCACCTTGGGGAGGAGCTGGGGCTACCAGAGCTTTGTGGTGAGCACCAGCTCTTACCCACCTTGGAGAAGACCTGGGGCTGTGTCTCCAAAGCCCAAGCTGGCCCTTCCTTGTAAAGCCAGAAAGCAGAGTCCTGTTCCATTAGCCACCTTCCATTGGGGCATGTTCTGTTGTCTGTCTGCACCAAATGGCTCCCCAGCCTCCCTGGAGCATCCTGGCCAATCCACCACAGCTCAAGGAAATCAGAGGGTGTGGTGGGTTCACCTTGGTTGGAAAGTAACCTAAAATTTATGTCGTGAGCCCAAGGTTTGAAAGTTGAGTGGTGCCTTTCCTTCTTTCCATCTCCCCCAGATGGAGAGAGGCTTTATACCAGGGCCAGGAGTGACGGGACAAGGGGAAGTGGTTTTATGAGGGCAGGTTTAGGTTAGATATAAGAAAGAAATAACTTACTCAGAAGGTGCTGAGGGCCTGGCACAGGGTGCCCAGAGCAGCTGTGGCTGCCCCATCTCTGCAAGTGTCCAAGGCCAGGCTGGATGAGGCCTGGAGCAGCCTGGGACAGTGGAAGGTGTCCCTGCCTGGGGTGGGGGGTGTGGAACTGGATGGGCTTTAAGGTCCCTTCCCACCCAAACCATTCCATGACTCTGTGGGTCCTGGTGCCCACCAAGCTGCTCCATCACTTCCCTTCTCTGCAGGATGGAAAAAAACCTCATGGATCAAGATAAAGGCAATTTAATAAAGCAAAAGCAAAGGTCATGTGCGGAAACAGAGGGAAACAAAAGATTTATTCTCTACTTCCCATCAGCAGATGATGTCCAGCCACTTCCTGGGAAGTACCTCAGGAGCGTAGTGGCTGCTCCGGAAAGCAAATGTCGTAATTAGAACTGCCCACCCTCTCTTCCTCTTTACTCTTTGCTTTCATGTGGTGTGGAATATCCCTTTGGTCAGTTTGGGACAGTCCCAGCAGTGTCCCCTCCCAGACTGCTGCCCACCCCCAGCTCCTGGTGAGGGGTGAATGTTGGGGGCGCTCAGCAGCGGCCGAAGCCCAGGGTGTTATCAACCCCCTTCCAGCCACGGCAGAGCTCTGCACTCTGGGGGCTGCTGTGGGGCAGATGAGCTCCAGCTCAGCCAGACCCAGGGCGTGGGGACACCATTCCCTGTGTGTCCACACCCGTGACAGCTCCGGGGGTCCCCTCGAGGCAGCACTCACAGCTGAGCTCCCTCGCAGACACTGCTCGCTGGGGCTGGAGCCTGGGGCAGGCACTGAGTCACTGCTGTGCCTCTTCTTCCCCTTGGCAGCACCGCTGTGTCTGGGGTGTTCCCTGCCCCTCCAGACCGAGTGACTGCTGCCAGCACCAGCCTGGTACTCATGGCAGTGTCCCCAGTGTGTCCCCAGGGTGTCCCCAGTGTGTCCCCAGTGTGTGCTCGTTGGGCTGCTGTAAAGCGAGCCGGGGCTGGAGTCTGTGCTCAGCGAGCACACAGAGCCCAGAGCTGTGCCAGGGTGGGTAATGTGGGGACACACTGGTGCCTTGGGGAGCTTTGGTGTCACATCTCAGCCCAGAGCTGTGCCAGGGTGGGTACTGTGGGGACACGCCGGTGCCTTGGGGAGCTTTGGTGTCACATCTCAGCCCAGAGCTGTGCCAGGGTGGGTTGTGTGGGGACACACTGGTGCCTTGGGGAGCTTTGGTGTCACATCTCAGCCCAGAGCTGTGCCAGCACAGCGCCCGTGCTCTCTCCTTTGGAGAGCACCAATGGTCCCCAGCACCGCTGCTCCTCAGGAGCAGCAAGATTAGGGAAACTCTCAGAGCCTGTGAGCTGCTGATAGGAGCTGGGAGAAGAGGGGCAGAACGTGATGGGTGCAGGTGGGGTTGTGGAGCCTCACAGAGGCTCAGGGCATGGGGGGTGGCTCCTGTGCCTGGAGGAGAAGAGACAACTTCAGAATTGCCAGAGAAATGTTTGTAGAAGCTGGTGGCTGCTGGCTGGCAGCGAGATTTGGGTGTTAAAACTCTTGGGTGCTAAAACACTTGGATGCTTTCAAATGTTTTTATCAGCTCACATCCCTGCCCTGAAATCGTGGCTGTTGGAGGGGCCACCCTGAGCTCTTACAGAGCCCTGTGAGTTGAGGAACTTGAGGATTCCTTTGGGCAAGGGTTGATAAGCAGGGTAGGAAACCTGCTGTGGTGGTGGCACGGGATGGAGGAACTGGATCTTGGGACCAGACACAGCAGAAACACCCTGGAGCAAAGCCACTGGCATGGGGATGGCTCTGCCAGTGCCACCTGCAGGGGTGGGAATGGGACAGCAAGGAAACATTCCCAAGTGCTTTGCCTGGTGTTGGGAATACGTGTGGCTGATTGGGATGAGTGTGCTGGGGTTATCCCTGTGGCCCTTCTGCCACCCCAAGGTGCCTTCCCTGGGTGCCAGGATGGCCGTGCTGGGCCAGCTGTGTGGGATGGCCATCAGCAGAGCAGGGCTGTGGAAGGGGCTCAGTTCCTGCTGGCTCCTGGAGCTGCCTGGTGTGGGTTCCCTCACTGAGCTGCAGGGAAATGTTTGTCTTGTTCTAGGCACGAATGTTTGTCTTACAACCTGGCCTATCATGTGTTGAGTGCAGACTGTGGTGGTGGTGGGAGCTCTGAGATCACCCCAGAGTCCCCCCTTGTCTGAGGGAGCTGTTCCAGGGGAGCTGGGCCCTGCTGAATGACTGTTAGGAAAGCATTTTGAAGTCCTGCTGCAGCTGGTGCCACAGAAGTGTAAATTGTCGTGACAATGAATTTAAACAGTCTCTTCCAACGCAGACTTGTTGCATTCCCACTTCCTTACTGGGGGATGATCCAAACACATGCTCTGGCTCCCTTTTCCCCTGCTTTGCCACCTCAGAAAGAACAGCCACAGCATTTATTTTTTCCTCCCTGATCTGCCCATTGCTGCTGTCTGAGCTAAAAAACATCCAAATTGTTCCCTCCATGGATCTGAGAAAACCATTAGTTTAATTATGGCTGGAAGAGTGAAAGGTTCCTGCTGTGAAATACGGGGTGGTGATGGAGTGGGAAAAGCAGAACAGGTCTGTAATCACAGCCATTCCTCCCTGGTGAGCCCTAATGTCCATTAAGGCAGGATTACACTCCACTGCAGCCTGGCTTTGCTCCCTGCAGGGACCCTGTTGCCTGGGGCAGCTTCTGGACCTCAAGGCCCTCAGGAACCAAAGCTTTTGTTCCATCCCGTTTACCAACAAAGGCTTGGAGACCTGATGCTGGGGTCAGGGCTTCCCACACAGGCTGTGGGTGGAATTTGGGATGTTGCAAGTCCTGTGGCAGCCAGAGCCCAGACTAGTGCTGGCCTGGCTCTCAGGGATGTCCCGTGGAGTTGTTCCTGCCCTGAGACCTCCGGGTGACCCAGGGTGGTTTGTGGGGTAACAGCAGGACGTGTTTGGTTCACATCCTTCTCCCAAATTCCCAATCACCCAACCACAGCTTGTCCACGATTCCCAGAGGTGCTGGAGTTCCTTTGGGAATTTTTGGGGTGGAGGACCAGTCATTTGTAATTAATTTAGCTAAATAGTCCCCTTTGGGGTTTGAGAATTACACAGGGGAGCAGGGAAAGCCAGGTGGTGGTGGAGGGCAGAGAGTCATTCCTGGGGTGACAATAACCCTGAGGCACAGAGGGACTGCAGCCCCTCGTGTGCAGAAGAGACACAGATATCCCTGTAGCACCTGTACAAACCAGATGCTCATTGGGCTTGCAAATAAATACTTCTTTAACATAGTCCTTCCCCTTTTCCCTCCTGCAAGCCCTGGTTTGGCTGTAGGTGCAGAGGTGGGGAGGGCTCTGAGTTTGTCATGCAGGGCTTGGTCCCATCGCTGGAGCTGTGGGCACCAATGAGGGAGAGCAATAGTGGGGATGAATTACTGCAGCTGCCTTGTAAACATTTGGTTTCTTTTTATTTTTTTTGTTCTGTTTTGGGTCCCCAAGGCCTAATTTGTTCAAATAAAACCCTAAATCCACACGGAATACTCTGTGGAAACACAGCCTTGCTGCGTGGAGCTGGAGCTGGGTTACACCTCATCCCCCCCGTCTTCCCTGGGCTGCCTGAGTCAGCAGCAGCTTTTTCTCACCCATTGAGGCTCAAAACTTCTGGCATAGCTTTGATGAAAACCTCAGTGTTTTGAGGCCCAGACAGCTTCCAAGGGAGCAGCAGAGGAGCAGGGGATGGATTGAGTTGATCCAAGAGTTGGTGGTTGATCCTCTCACTCCACTGAGGTACCACCATCCATTCTGCCTGCTGTTGGATATCTGACTGCTCTGATTTTACAGTATCTCCCAGTTGTGTGTTAAATCTTTTCATGTTCTGTTCTCTGGCTCCTTCCTGGGCCAGCAGAACTCGTGTGTTTCTGCTTGGGAAGGAAGAAAACGAGTTAAAAGCTCAGCAGACGGGCGTGCACACACTCGTTGCTGCCTGTTTGTTGGGAAAGACAAGATCCAAGGCTGATCCTTGCTTGGAGAGGAGCAGTGGGAACGAATCTGGTGCTGTGTCACCTCTGGTGGTACAAAACCCTGGTGTTACATCACCCCGTGTCTCGGGGTTCCTTCCCAGAACCTGCCTGCGTAAGAAGGGCACGGCTAAGGCTCGTTTGAAGTTGGGGTGGTGTTTGAGTGGAAAGTTGAAGAATGCAAAGTACTTTTTGAGTCAGAAGAGAACACGAATTTTCTTGGGTTGCCCAGGAGTGACTCACAAACATCTCAGCACCCGAGGTCTTTGTCTCCAGAAAGTTGCAATACAATCGACCCCCAGGGACAGCACTTAAATCCCACTTAGGAGAGGGTGCTGCTAGGGAAATAATTCCTAGCAAATAATTCCTCTTGTGCAAGGCACACATTTGCAGAGCAGACACCCCGTGGCAGCAGTTTATTTCCAGTGCCTGGAATTATTCTGCATTTTGGAGTCACGACATGCTAAATCTTAATGACAGATTTGGAGAGAAGGCAGCTTCCCACCCCACTGCTGGAGATTTAACAGCAGACACGCCAGGGGCACAGATTGAAGTACATAGAGGCCTTTAAAGACAAGAGCTGGTGTTTCCAGCCCTGTTGGTGCCTCAGTTTCCCTTGGGAACACTTTTCCCACAGCAGCCTGGGTCCCTGGGGATGAGTTTGCAAGGAGCAGCTCCTCTCCTGTCTCAGCTGTGTGGGGACAGCAGCTGCTCCCAGGAGCTGGGCTGGGTGTGAGAGGCATCCCGGCTGGGAATGGTGTCCCTGTGTGCTGGGGAGGAGGTGACAGTGGCCGGGTGCTTGTGCTGGCTCTGGACACGCTGCTGGCGTGTGCTGGGGGTGGTGTCACTTTGTCTGGGTTTGCAAAGCCCGGTAGTAATCAGTGCTAATTGCAATTACCTCCTCCCCGCTGTCCAAGTGGGGACCAACAGGTTATTTCCTGAAAAGCTTTTGTTTGTCTTTCCTGCCCGTGTTCCTGGTAGGAAATCTGCCCTTCCTGGGAAGGGCGGTTGGCATGGCTCTGTCTGGGGAATTTGTCTGTGGTCACCTCAGGCTGGCTCAGGTTTAACTCTCCCCAAGGCTTCGAGGGTCAGCAGGAACTGGGAATTAAATGCTGTCCTGTGGTTTAGGGTAAGGAGCTGGGAGAGCAACTGGAGCCTTATTTTGGGTGTCCAGGCACTGTCTCTGCATCACCTCGAGTCCCTTCTGCTCCAGGACATCCATCTGCATCCAACAGTGTGAAGGTTCCCCTTGCACCACGCAGATGTTAACTGGGAGGATTCTATTGCAGAAATCCCCTGGCACTGACCCCTCCTAACCCAGCTATTCATGGCATCCAGCGCCTTGTAGCAGCTGGAGGAATCTGGGAAGAGCTATGGCTGGTGGAGTGAGTTATGTTTAGCTCCTTGTCCCCTTCCCTGGAGCTAAAGAAGTTTTTCTAGACCTTAAACCTCCTCAAAGTGCACAAGTCCAGCTGCTGTCACTGTTTTGAAGGATAGAAACCTGGATGAGGATGCTGTTGTCCTGTAGAATACTCCGTTTTCCAGGGTAAATGAGCTGTGCCAGAAGATCCCAGCCTTGCAGGCCTGGCTGTGAGCTGCACCCATCCAGAGCCGGTGGGGAAAAGTCAGAATGAGTCCTGAAACAGCAGCAGCGGAAATCTGGGTGGCAGCTTGTCCCCATGTGCCTCCGTGCCCGGCTCCTGCTGGGTGAGTGCCATGGCTTGGTAAAGATTCAGTAAAGATTCAGTAAAGATTCGCGGTCCCGCCCTAGAACAACTGTGGAGCTGCCCCGCGGCTCTGAACAGGTTTGGTGATTGCAGGGTTTGGGAGCGGCTCTGGAACATGCCCGCTGGAGGAATGCAGGGCCGGGGTTACCCGGCACTCACCGCTGACTCACAGCACCAAAGCCTGCACTGGCTTCCCCGAGCTCAGTGGGAGGGGTGGCTTTGGCATCTTGGGGCTGGAGAGGGCTGCAGGAGAGCTGCTCCATCACGGGGCAGCTCTGGAGCTGGAGAGGGCTGGAGGAGAGCTGCTCCCTGCACAGCTGTGCACAGCTGGGCCTGGAAGAGGATTTTTCAAGGTGTGGTGGCACCAAGCCTTGCAGCCTCCCAAGCCACCGCTGCTCATTGGTTCTGTGTTTTCCTCCCTGCCTGGAATGCTGCAGTCATGGGGTGACAGTCCAAGGGCCCTGGGTCTCTCAGTCTTTAATGGCAATCAGGTCTTTCTCAATATGTGCTCTTCTTGCAGAGTGTCCTTGGCTTCCCTTCTGGTGTGAAGGAGAAGCGCTATCAAAGCACAGGACTGGAAATTGGGAGCTGCTGGGTTCTCACACCAGCTCTCACGCCATTCACTTGGGGACTTGGGCAAGTCCATTTAATGTCTTTTGTCTTTCATTTCCTTTTTACAGCTGGGAGGAAATTAATACCAGCTCTGTAAAAGACTCCCAATTGATCTGTTAATTTCTTGTGAGTGCTTCAAGATAAAACCAGGGTACGTGCTCTTGCTGCTCTCAAAGAAAAATGTGATAAAGTGTTTCTGCTAAAGAAATATGGATTGTTCTCAGGGCACGTTGTGGTTGTGTGGGCACCTTCTCCTCCCGGGAGGCTGCTGCTCCACGGCTTCCCAGTCCTTCCCGGGGTCAGGGCACCGAGGTTTAACTGGGAGGAAAGGCTGGGACTCTGGCTGCAGGCTCAGCAGGCTCTGCTTTGCAGGGAATGCCGGGTGCTGGATCACACCAAGGCTCACCAGGCTTCTCTGAGTTGTCCCACGGTGCTTGGGAAGAGAGGGAGAAGCAAACCAAGGAGCAGCCGCCCATCCCTGTGCTGGGGGAAGAGTGGGTGCTGAGCCTGGATGGGGCCCAGGGAGGAGATCTCCGTGTTTTCCTCAATTCCCAGTGTAAACAGCTCTGCTCTGAGCGTACACAGCGGGCTCTGGCAGGGGGGCCGCCCATCCTGGCAGGCTGAAATCCAGGGTGCCTGCGGATGATTCAGAGCCGGGATCGCTGCGTCCTCTCCCTCTCTGCAGCACTGCAGCGCTGCCGCGGGGTCCCAGCACACCTGCAGCCCTCTCACAGCTCCCCTGCACCCTTCCAGGAGTGCTCTGGCAGAGGGAAGTGGGGTTTGCCTTTCCAAGGGGGGTGTGTTGCTCCTGGAGGGTTGGGGCAGGTGGGGAGCTGGGCTCATCTGCATGCGGCTCCTGCCTCTGCCTGCTGCAGTGACACCTTTGGTCGTGGTCCCCAGGCTGCTCAGCGCTTTGGGGACCTTTCTGCATCTCCAGCTCTACGTGGGAAGGACAACCTGGGGGTTTCCTGGCAGTGCCATCATCATCATCATCCTTGGGAATTGCTCTGCTGGTGCCCCTGGCTGGGAGGCGGCTGCATCACCGGGGTTTGCACTCCCTGCTCCCCTCTGGAGCGTGGCAGTGCCGTGGCTGGCATGGGGTTAGAGGCACATTCCTGCACGATGTTGCTGCCAGCACTGAGGTACCACAAGGGACTTTGTCCTTGCCCTCGGTTGCCAGAAGAAGCTTTGCCCTTGCCCTGCTGTTGCCCTGTGCCAGGGCTCAGCTGCTTGTCCTCCGTTCCCGCTGTGTCGTGCCAGTGGCTGTTGCTGGGTGGGAAGGAGCTGAACCCCCCCTCCTGCTCACCCTCCCCTCCGTGCTGTGACAGCACAGCAGACCCCATGCCGTCATCACCATTAGCACTTCAATGCATGAAATGGCTCTGGGTAGCTGCTCTCCAGCAGCTCCGTGCACAGAGCAGCCCAGGCTTGTCCCCCAGGCTGTCTCTGAACTGTCCTTGGCACCTTGACCTTGCAGAGAGCCACACCAGCATTGCTCCTGCTGGTGCCCTGGCATCCATCCCCTCTGTGCGTGGGGCATGGGAATCAGCCTCCTTCTGAGGGGAAAGGCTCAGGCTGCAGCTTATGCTGTGTTTATCCTGCCCTGGGGTGCGGGCTTTGCTCCCGGAGGTCCCCAGGGAACAGTGGGATTTGGGAAAGGCAAGTGCACTGCTGCTGCCTCCAGCTGCTTCAGATGAGGTGTCTGCACTTGTCTCCCCTTCCATCAGAGGATTTATTCAGGGCCTGCCAGTGGGAATTTCCTGGGAACTGCTGCTGCAGGAGGACAGTGGAGCTGTCAGACATCACAGCCCTGCTGCACCTGCCCGCCAGCCCCTCCTCCCACGGTGATGCAGGGGAGCATCTGTTGTTTCTCGGGGAGGAAGGGCTGTCCCTGGTGCTGCACAGCCAGGCCTCCTGCTTTGGCTGATGTGGCTGGACCTTGAGGGCCCGACCAAGCCATTTCTCACAATCCTTCTGTGTGCAGCCAGCTCCAGTTATGGGTTCTGGCTGCTTGGCTGAGCTGCAGCAAGGCTGGTACCTGGCAGTGTCTGCTTTTTGTCCCCTGGCTTTCAGGTTTTGAGTCACCCAAGGGCTGGCCTGATGCTATCAGCCCTGTTCTAATCTGCAGAGCCGGCAGGGTCCAGCCAGGTCACCTTCCCACACGCACCTGCCTGGCTGCAGGGGTTGGGGCTGGATCCCAGGACTGGGGCAGCTGGGGCTGTACCAGGCAGCCCTGGGGCTCCTGTCACAGCAGCTCCTTCTGTTTGTCCCGGGTTGTTTGCATTAGGTGGGAAACAGGGGTAAAACCAGGGGCAGTTGTGTGGCTGCGGGGTGGGGCCCAGCTGGGTGAGCAAGGTCTGTAGGCACAGGGCTGATAATGTCACACCAAAGGAAAATAAACCGGTCCCTTCCTCATCTGGCAAGGGGTCCCAATGGCTGTGACAGCGTGGCTTTGGGGGACACTGTGTGCAGTCCAGCTGGTCAGGGTCACAGCCAGGCTGTGCTGGTACCTTGGGCAGGCAGACCCTGGGGGGACCAGCCCAGGGCTTCATCCCTTCCCACGTGGATGACCTTGATCCTGAAAACATCTGGAGGCTGTGGGGCAGTGCTTGATGCTGATGGTTTTTAACCCAGTCCTGAGCACCAGCCTGGTTGCAGCCCCAAGTTTTGGGTGCAGGAGCGACCCCGAAATCAGGGCCGGATGTTTTGCTTTTCCCTTCTCCCTGTGCTGACTTTGCATGCTGTGCCCAGGAGGAGGTTTGGAGGGTGACTCTGTGGCCCTTGTGTGGGATTTGCATTCACTCAGTGACTCACAAAAAGCAGCATCAATTAATTACCTTCCTGGTTCTTGGCTTTGCTTTGTAATTAGCGACAACAAAATAATGAGGCTTGAATGAAACATTTGGTTTGTTCTGGAGGAAATTGTTTTGCTTAGAAGCACTTTCTGTACCTGTGCCTTAACACGAAAAACAAGAAGTCAACTTCTCACCAGGAAATGGCATTTTGGGGTGGAAAATCAACGCTTTTCCGTTCTGGACATTGAAGCCTCTGGGTGCATAAAAGATTGCCCAAATCAACCCAGGCTGAAACCAAGCCAAAAAGAGCTGCAGAGAGGCACTGGGGTGACCTGGACCTGCATTAAAACCCTGCTTGCTCCCTGGTGAAATAGAAAAACCTTTTTGGCAAAGCCCAAAGTGCGTCATGGCCCCACCTGTGCCCTCCCAGTGGGATGGCTGTGGGAATAAGCCAGGCTGGAGCTCTGTGGGGCTGGAATTTCAGGGCAGGTGGTGACGTTGGAGCTTGTGAGAGGCAGTGAATGTAATTTAAGTGCAGTCGTTTTACCCCCTCTCCTGGCAGGGTGACACGAGCCGAGCCGTGGCCTCACTCTATTTATAGGTGTAAATCACCAGCTATTTAATTCCTTTTGAGCGAGTTCAATTTTCATCCCCTTCCCTCGAGGCTTCCCCGTTACATCTGGTGCAGCTCTCTCCATTCTCCTCGTTCCCTGGCTTTGCAGGGAGCTGCTGGATCCATTTTCCAAGGGAGAAGCACAGCAGGGCTGAGACATCCCAACATCCCCGATGGCCCTGCTGGAGGCCACAGCCATCAGCAGAGCCTGGCTGATCCTTGGGCAGCTGCTGGCCAGGCTGGGGAAGAGAGAAATCCAGTGTGGGTTTTTCTGAGGGCGAATGATAAATGGAAAGAAGCTGCAGCCAAACTCTGGAGGACTGGGATGGATTTCCCCTGGGAGACAGCTGTAAAGTGTTCCTCACAGGGCTTTAACCCTGCTGGAGTCTTACCCCATCCTGGACCCTCCACCTGCCCAGAGCACAGCGTGGGACAGCCAGACCCCAGGGCTCGGAGCTCAGCAGACCCTGCAGCCCAGCCCAGCCCAGCCCAGCCCAGCCCTCCTTCCTTCCCTCCCTGCTGCTCCTTCCACACGAGGAGGACGGGGTGGTGCTGAGTCATGGCTTTGTGGATCACTCGTCCCCAGGGCTGGTGACACATCCGTGATTTTGGGGTTCAGCCAGCAAAGTGTCAGCGTGGGGGGGTTCTCGGTGGTGCCTGTGTCACAGGGGGTGTGGGAAGGGATCCCCACCTGCCTGCATCCCTCACCCCGTGTCTGTGCTGCTCCTCTCTGAGGGATGTCAGCCTGGAGTGCTGAAGGGTTAAGGGGCCTTTGGAGGGGCCCCGGTGCTGTCAGACACGTGTGTCTCCTCCAGCCCTGCTCTCTGCAGTGTCCTTCAGAAGGGCAGCCCTTCTGAGCATGCCTGCTCCCCTCCCGCCTCCTTCCCGGGCCCTGGGCCTCCTCCCGGGGCTTCCCCGGCCCCCCTGCACCCCCCTGCACCCCGAGCAGCCCCCGGGGTCCCCAGGGCTGCAGAGAGCATCCCCGGGGGGCTCCACCACCCCCGTGCCCACACTGACCCTTCCAGAGCGGAGCCCCCGGGGCTGGGGGAGCTCCTGACCCCGGTAATGACTGAGGGATTGTCTGGAGCTGCTCAGAGGGAGCTGCTCCCATGGAGTTGGTTTGCCAAAGGAGGAAGCCTGGGTGACTGTCTGTGCTCTGTGCTGGGTGTTTAGGGATTGGGGGTCACATTTTTATTATTATTTTATTTTTATTATTATTATTATCATCTTTAAAGCCGTTATCAAGGCTTATTCCCCTTTCTGCTGCCCCTGGATGTTCCCGTGGCTGGGCATCATCTCCCAGTGTCCTGCCACAGCCTTCCTCATCTCCCAGGAGGGAAGGTCAGGCACGGGGTGGGATCAAAGCGTTCACCCCTGCCTGGCCCCATCCCTGCAGTGAGGGATTCCTTCCCATCAGTCACCCCCATCCCAAAGGGGGATGCTGGCTCGGCACTCCGAGCAGGATCCCACCAACAGATTGGTACCAGTGAGCTCTGGAATGCTCTAAAAATACTGAGTGGAGCAAGCAGGGAGCAAAAAATGGCTGAGATTCAGTGAAATCAAAGGCATAATTAAAATGCAGCCCGTGTAAGTGTATTTTTAGGGCCCTGCAAAAAGGCTGTAAACCATTGAATTCCCATCAGCACACGAATGTTCCAGTTTAATGGAATCCTGGGGCCTGTGGGGAAGAAGTGAGGGATGCTTAATTGTCAGTGTTTGTGTTTTATTCATGATTGAACATACTTAGCAAGCAAAAACTGATCTGCTGTTGGCTTCTCGCTGCTTGTGTGGCTTTAAGCCTTATTCCAGCCAGAAACTGCCCGGTGTGCTGGAAGGGTCGGTGGTTCCCCGTGTTTGCATGAGCTGTGCATGGAAAAGGGATTATCACCTCCCCTCCCACAGGGAGCTCCGTGCCAGCGCTGCCGTGGGGTGCTCAGAGCTTGTGTGGGCTCAGGGGATCCAAGAAAGAGCAAAAATCCCATGGGGGTAAATCAGGATCCGCATCCAGGCTGGGAAGTCCCTGAATGCAGGTGCCTGGGGGTTGGGGGAACATTGGGTTTGGATGTTTGGATGTTCCCAACATCCCAACACTGGGAGAGTTTGGATGTTCCCATCTCCTCCCGGCCTCCCCTCACGCCTGCAGCCGGAGCCATCGAGTGTTTGCTCAGGATTGGTGCTGCTGTGGCAAAGCCAGGGCAGGAACCAGGCCCCTTCCAGCATCACCCCAGCACCAGGGACCCTCTGGAGCAGCTGGAATGGTTCCTGGAGCCTCGGGTGTGATGAATCCTCTGGGCTCGCCCTTGCTGGAGCCTGTGCCTGCAGCTCAGGTGGAATTTGGGGACCAATCCCCCTGCCAGGGACCTGCTGGGGGCTGCCAGTCCTTGGGGAGGGACTGTGGAGTGTGGCCTTTTCCCCTGGGAGCTGGGCTCGTGCTCTGTGCAGGTGGAGGAGGGATGAGCCTGGCACAGATGTGGCCCCTGCGGGCTCGGGGGGATCTGGCTCGTTCTGGAGGGGATTTAATCTGTTGTGGAATTGCTGCAGATGGCACGGCCGGAAGGAACGGAGGAACACGGCATGCCAAGGCAGGGTTCCTTATTTTAAACTGCTTCCCTTGCCAGGGAACAAATATGCCTCACTTCAAAATAATAATTATAAAGCCTGGGAGAAGATCCAGGGAACCCAAAACCCTTCTGTGGGTGTTGGTGTGCTGGCAGATGCCCGCCTGGGGGTGTGTGGTGGGAATGTCATCCCAGCGGGTCATGGCTGGCTCAGAGACCTGCACTTGGAGTTGTGCTGTGATTGAAAAAGGGGAAAATGTGTTCCCTGTTCCCTGGTACCCCAGGGATGCATCCTGTCCCTGCTGCAGCCGGCCATGTAAAACCTGCAGGAGGGAGAGTTGCATCCTGAAATGCACCGAGCAGCAGCTCCCATCCCTGTGCCCTGTGTCAGGGATGCCAGGGGTGGGAGCTGTGCCTGGCACCCTGGGAATTGGGGTGCTGGCTGGGCAGGCTGCTGTGGGATGGGAGGGAAATGCTCCTGCCTGTGTGTGCTCGGGGTCAGGGCTGCAGTGGGCAGAGCTGGAGCCAGTGACAGCTCGTGTGCAGAGAGCTGCCTGTGCTGCAGGGCTGTCACAGGGCTGGGGCCACAGAGACACCCTGGGGTGTCCCAGGGGTGGCTGTCACCTGCTGCTGGGACTCTCAGGGCTCTAGCCTGAGACCAGCAGTACCAGGGTCTGGTTAAGCTGTAGTTCCCACGTGACAGAGCGGGGCAGGAGGGGAAACCGAGGCCCACAAGGAGTGACAGATCAGAGGAGCGCAGGGAGGGCTGGGAGCTGCCCCTGACTCTGGCAGGGGTGTCCCCCTGCAGACAGCATCCTCCATTCCTGCAGCCAACGTGTGCCTTCCTCTCTCCTTCTCTCCAGGTTTCCATGTGATCCCGTCAGTGTCCAGCATCGTTCCCGAGAGCTGCCTGCTCATCGTGGTGGGCCTTCTGGTTGGGGGGCTCATCAAAGGCGTGGGCGAAAAGCCCCCCATCCTCAAATCAGACATCTTCTTCCTCTTCCTGCTGCCCCCCATCATCCTGGATGCCGGCTACTTCCTCCCCTTGCGCCCGTTCACCGAGAACCTGGGCACCATCCTCATCTTCGCCGTGGTGGGCACGCTCTGGAACGCCTTTTTCCTGGGGGGGCTCATGTACGCCGTGTGCCAGCTGGGCGGCCCCGGCCTCAACCACATCGGCCTGCTGGCCAACCTGCTCTTCGGCAGCATCATCTCGGCCGTGGACCCGGTGGCCGTGCTGGCCGTCTTCGAGGAGATCCACATCAACGAGCTGCTGCACATCCTGGTCTTCGGGGAGTCCCTGCTCAACGACGCCGTCACCGTGGTGAGTGGCTCAGGGGAGCGGGGTTTGGTTTGGTGCAGGGGTGTCTCGGGGTGGTGGCAGTGGGGTGGCAGCTGTCAGGGCTGGTCCAAGATGAATGGAAGGCCAGACACCTTTGAAGCAGGGCCAAAACACCACAGAGGTGGGTTGAGGTGAGGTGTTTCACCTGGTGGGTTGGAAGGCTGAGGGCACGTGCCCTGTCAGCCTCTGGGTGCTCTGGGAATGAGCTCCCCTGGCTGCAGTTGCTGCTGTGCCTGTGCCTGTCCTGCCCAGGGAAGCATGAGGGGCTGATGCTGGGTCAGGCAGTGCTGCCATGTCCCTGCTGCTCCCCTGTCTCCTTTCACGGGTCACCCTCGTTGTCCTCCAGGAGGTGGGAGGGCAGGACATGAGCCATGGCAAAGGGGAGCCCTGCAGGGGCTGAAGCCAGGCTGGCGTCCCACCTGGCTCACCCCTCAGCCCCACTGCAAGCAGCAGCTTTGCAGGGACCTTTGGGAGGTGGGGCCAGGCCTGCTCCCTTTCCAGGGGACATCACTGTCCAGGTGCTGGCTTGGCCATCAGCGTGGCCTTCTCCTCTCTGCAGAGCTGACCTCCACACTGACTTCTAACCCAGTGCTTTTTCCTGGCTCTTTTCCCATATCCCAGCTGTCCATTTCGGAGCTGGCTGCTCAGCCCCTGCTGACAAGGTTCCTGGTGACAAAGAACACTCTGTCCCACCACGGGGCTTCTCCATTTTTCAGCAGAGGGTGCCTGCAGGGTCTGTGTCCCCACTCTCATCCCTGGGGAGTGTTTTTGTCTGCCCCTGCCCTGTCCCACCCAGGGCCAGGCAGAGCTGGCACCTCGCCCTCTCCCTGCCTGCAGGTGCTGCTATTCCTGCAGGATGCCCTAAATTCTGTTTCCCATCCTGACACGTGCTTTAACTTCTCTGCAGTGTCTGGAGGTGGGAGAAGGCAACACGGCCCAGAGTCTTTCCCTCAGGTTTCCCTCAGCTACGGAAGCACCTCCTGGGTTTGGGCTCTTCTCTGGGTTGTGCAGGGCAGGTGGTGGCTTTCCTCTCCGTGCATCTGTCAGGGGTCCCCCAGCCTGGATCTGTCCTGACCTGCTTGTTGGGAAAACAGGAACAGCCTCTGGCTGCTGACCAAAGGCCTCCTGGGACAGATGGAGAGCACAGCAGTCCCAGACATGTTTGGTGGCACCGTGTCCCTGTGGGCACAGAGGACAGGGAGCTGGTCCCCCTGGGTCTGTGCCTGGCACAGCAAAGCACCAGCAGCTGGTTTTGGTGTGAGCCTTGGTCAGGGCCCAGCTCGGGGTCACCAAGCACTGACACAGCTCAGGTGTGCCACACCCCCAGGGGAGGTCCCTGTGCAGGTCTGCTCTGAGGTGACGCTGTCTCTTAGCAGAGGCACAGTTTGAACCCTGCTCTCCTTTCTCCCTGCCAGGTCCTCTACCACCTCTTTGAGGAGTTTGCCAACTTCGAGCAGGTGACCATCCTCGACATCATCCTCGGCTTCCTCAGCTTCTTCGTGGTGTCTCTGGGCGGGGTCCTGGTGGGCGTCATTTACGGGGTGATCGCCGCCTTCACGTCCCGCTTCACCTCCCACATCCGCGTCATCGAGCCGCTCTTCGTGTTCCTCTACAGCTACATGGCCTACCTGTCTGCTGAGCTCTTCCACCTCTCGGGCATCATGGCGTGAGTTGGGATGGGGACGAGGGGCCCTGCTGTCCCCAGGACCCTTGGGGGGCACAGTTGTCCCAGTTGGGGGACTTTACTGGCTGGCTTGCTGGGGTCCTCTGGCTGGCCCAGCCTGGTCAGTGCGTGCCCGGTGATACCCAGTGCTGTGTTTGGGATATGCAAGGAGGCACCACATGGGAGAAGTGAGTCTTGAGGGTTCTCCCACGGATCCCGGGGTGCTGGCAGCCTGTTCCCGTTCTCCCAGGCACACAGGAGCTGACAGGGCCTGCTGGGCACTCAGGACGATGAGGGTTTGTGCTCCAGTGCTCACTCCTGCCCTGCCAGGGGAAGGAGAAACCTTGTGTTCCTTTCTCTGGAGGCCTTGAGTATTTGCTGGTGGCTCACAAGGCCTGTCCTGCCCTGGAGTTTGGTGTCAGGACACAAAATGCTGCTGCAGGGCCAGGGCCTGGGGCTGTCCCCATGTCCCCATGGCTGCTGAGGGCCCCGACCTCACCCCCAGGCTCATTGCTGCTGGCGTGGTCATGCGGCCCTATGTGGAAGCCAACATCTCCCACAAGTCCCACACCACCATCAAGTATTTCCTCAAGATGTGGAGCAGTGTGAGCGAGACCCTCATCTTCATCTTCCTGGGTGTCTCCACCGTGGCTGGTCACCACTACTGGAACTGGACCTTCGTCATCAGCACGCTGTTCTTCTGCCTCATCGCCAGAGTGTTGGGTGAGGTGTCAGTGTGGTGGCAAAGGCCTCGGGGTGGTAAAAGATTCATGGCATGGTTTGGGTTGGAAGGGACCTTAAAGCCCATCTCATCCCAGCTGCCATGGGCAGGGACACCTTCCACCATCCCAGGCTGCTCTGAGCCCTGTCCAGCCTGGCCTTGAGTGGCCGTTTGGGTCATGGTGAACTCTCAGGACCATGATAGTTTGCCTTGCTGGGGAGGCTGGAGATGACCAGGTGCCACTGCTCCACTGTGGACATCATCCAAGCTGTGTTTGCTGTGGTTGGTGTTGTGGGGAGATGGGGCTGAGGCCGTGGTTGTGCCAGGCACGGGGTGGAAGCTGCCCAGGGCTGTTGGGATGAGCAGACAGCTCTCACCTGCACCCACGGCACCTGCAGGGTGGGTTCTTTGGGACTGGAGGGGATCCTTGACCACTCACACAGGACTGTGCTGCTCCCCAGGTGTCCTTGTCCTCACCTGGTTCATCAACAAGTTCCGAATCGTGAAGCTGACGCCGAAGGACCAGTTCATCATCGCCTACGGGGGCCTGCGGGGCGCCATCGCCTTCTCCCTGGGCTACCTGCTGGATTACGAGCACTTCAGCATGAGGGACATGTTCCTCACAGCCATCATCACTGTCATCTTCTTCACCGTTTTCGTGCAGGTTGGTGGCACTGGGGCTGTGCTGTCAGAGGGACAGGGGCTCTTCCTGGCCGTGTGGAGAGTGGGGAGCCCATCCCCAGCCTCCATCCCTGACCCTGTCACTGTCCCATGTCCCAAAACGCTGCACAGTGACACTGACAGTGGTTTGGCTTTGCTGAGCCCATCCCACTCCCACCACTGTGTCACACTGAGACATGAAATGAACACGCACCACACGCTCAGTCGCCCAAGGCAAAAAAAAGAGCTTTATTTACAGTTTTTCAGAATTTATAGATTCTCTAAAGTGAGAGTGGATTGGAGGATGACATCTCTCCTTTAAACCACACTGGCCAAGTGAACAGTCTGTCAATTTTCTCCTCCTCCAAGAAGGAATGTGCAAAAAACACAGTGTTTTGGTAAAAAGTGTGAGAACTCTTGACTCCAAGAATGTAAAAATCAGAAGGCTTTGAAAACCAGGGTGACACCGCTGTGCCTCGGGCAGAGATGTAACCCCCTTCCCCCTCCCAGGGCATGACCATCCGGCCCTTGGTGGATCTGCTGGCCGTGAAGAAGAAGCAGGAGACGAAGCGCTCCATCAACGAGGAGATCCACACGCAGGTAACGCGCTGCTCCGGCCGCCTTAGCCCTGTGCTCTCTCTGCTTCTGCCACTCCACCACTGTCACTGGGACCTGCCCCTAGATCAGAGCCCAAGGTAAGGGGGGAGAGCGAGGGCTCTCCCCTGTCTGTGTCGTCCAGTGCCCGCTCTGACCCAGACCCCGCAGTGCCTGCAGAGCCAAGCCCGGTTGTGTGGGTCCATCCTGCCCTCCCAAAGCCCACCCTGGACCCACAGCCCTGATTTTACACACCCTGAGTGCCCTCCCCATGTGTCAGTGTGGGTGTCAGGGGAGGGAGAGGGTGGGCAAGAGCCCTCCGAGCTGCTGACGCCTTGGACCATCTCTTCCAGTTCCTGGATCACCTTCTGACAGGGATCGAGGATATCTGTGGTCACTACGGGCATCACCACTGGAAGGACAAGTGAGTGGGGAGGTTTGGTGCCTGGGGAAGGGCTTCACCACCCTGAGGGTTTCACAGCTCTGTGCCAGTTTTTTCCCTGGGCTTTATTGCCCACACACAGACTCGCTGTGGGGAATTATGGCCCTGGATTGGGAGCAAGTGGGGCTGCAGGGCTGCACCCCTTGGCCACATCACCCACAGCAGGTCCATGGCAGGGTGGGAGCTGCCACTGGCCAGTCCCTGCGGGAGCTCAGGACCATACCTAGAGGGTTCCAGCAGGTGCTGGGTGTTGTGGAGACACCCTGGCTTGGGAGGGGTTCGGGGAAGCCTGGCCTGAGCCGTGCTGGTCGAACTGACCCCAGCACTGACCCCAGCAGTGCTGTCCTGGGGAGGGGGGACAGGGGAGCGGGGCAGGCAGGGCTGACCTGTGGCTGCCCCTCCTCTCCCACACTCCGGGAAGGCTGAACCGCTTCAACAAGAAGTACGTGAAGAAGTGCCTGATCGCGGGGGAGCGCTCCAAGGAGCCCCAGCTCATCGCCTTCTACCACAAGATGGAGATGAAGCAGGCCATCGAGCTGGTGGAGAGCGGGGGCATCGGCAAGATCCCATCTGCCGTCTCCACCGTCTCCATCCAGTGAGTTCCCGTGGCTCCCTGAGTGCTCCCTGCTGGTGGCCGCAGGGCGAGCAGCCCTTGGGTGCTGCGTGGCCATGGTGGCGTGGCTCTGAGCCCTGTCTGTCCGTGCAGGAACATCAACCCCCAGACCCTTCCTCTGGAGCGCGTCATTCCGGCCCTGTCCAAGGACAAGGAGGAGGAGATCCGGAAAATCCTCCGCACCAACCTGCAGAAAACCAGGCAGAGGGTGAGGTGTCCCCTGGTGTCCCCTGGCACTGTGGGTGTCCCCTTTGCCTCGCTGGAAGTGGCAGGGACACTCAGCTGGGCCCTTCCCCTGCTGTCCCTGCCCTGCTGTGCCTTGTGCTCCTGGCCTGGCTCTTCTTCCCCAGGAGGCTTTTCCTCCTGGGATGGTGCTGGGACAGTCTGAGCTGATTTGGTCAGTGGCCAAGCCCATCCTTTAAACCCTTGTTGGGCCAGGGTGGGTCAGGATGAGGCATCCCGTGGTGGCACACAAGGGATGAGCCATGAGCCTGCCTGGACCTGCTCTGCCCACTGGTGGCTGTTTCATCCATCTCCAGGAAGAATGGAGCTGTGACCTTTATCTCCCTTTCCGTGTGGGATTTTAACCCATCTCCTTTTCTTGGGATCTCTTCCCAGCTGCGATCCTACAACCGGCACACGCTGGTGGCCGACCCCTACGAGGAGGCCTGGAACCAGATGCTGCTGCGGAGGCAGAAGGCCAGGCAGCTGGAGCAGAAGGTGATGGGGGACCCCAGGGTGGGGATGCTGCCAGGGCTGGGCAGGACGGGGACCAGGGGGGCTGGGGAGGCACAGGGAAGGGGCTGGGGAGGCACAGGGAAGGGGCTGAGGTTCGGATGACACAGGGTGACCCCAAGGACCCCAGGGGGTGCTCTGATTGCCCCAGGCTCCAAGGAAATCCCTGGAGCGTGACCGGGAGGATCTGTGCCCGTGTCCTCTGCGTGCCACTGCTGCTCCCTGTCGTGGCTGTGGCCAGCTCCCTGCCTGCCTTCCCCAGCTGCCCTGGCCATGTCACTGACCCTGCCTTGCTCCCGTTGCAGATGAACAACTACCTGACAGTGCCAGCACACAGGCTGGACTCGCCCACCATGTCCCGGGCTCGCATCGGCTCAGGTAGGCGGGGAGGAGCTGCCCGAGGAGCGGCGCTGCCGGCACCGGGAGCGCTTGGAGCTCGTGCTGCCCTGCACCTGCTCAGCTCCCTCTGACTCTCCAGCCCCGACCATCCCCATCCCACAGCCATCCAGCCCAGCCCCAGAGGGCGGCTGTTCCCAGCAGAAGCGCCCAGCTCGGTTCCCAGTGCAGTTCCCAGTGGGAGGTCAGGTTGGGCGGTGTCCCCGGAGCTCAGCTCGCTCCATCCTCGCAGCCACGTCTCTGTCCGTGCCCCTCCCAGCCCTGCTCAGGGGAGGGGATCGGGACCGTTTAGCCCCAAGAGCTGTTGCCCCTGGATTCCCGGTTTGTCCATCACACATTTGCTTTGACGCCCTCGGTTCCTCCTGTCCTGCGTGTCCCCTCCTGCCCCGGGGACGGGTGTCGGGTGTCGGGTGTCGGTCGGGGTGCGGCGCGGCTGCGGAGCCGGCGGTTCATCGGCAGAGGGCAGCTTCGCCCTTCCCGATGGAGCCGGGCTGGCGGCAGCTCGGCTGGGATGTGGGAATCGGGAAAAGGAATTACACAGCTGAATTGGAAATCAGCGAGACAGCCCAGGCACCCCAGCCCCAAAAACATCTGGGGTGCATCAGCGGGGGTCCCTGAGACCCCCCTTCCCTGCCTGACCCCTCTGTGCCTCCCAGACCCGCTGGCCTACGAGCCCAAGGAGGACTCGGAGAACCTGCCCATCATCACCATCGACCCGGCCTCGCCGCAGTCCCCAGAGTCCGTGGACCTGATGAGCGAGGAGCCCAAGGGCTGCAGCGGCCTCCCACCCTCGCCCGAGGAGGATGAGGAGGGGCTGGTGATGCGGGTGAAGGAGCCTTCCTCCCCGGGGACTGACGACGTTTTCACCCCGGGGACCGGCGACAGCCCCAGCAACCAGCGGATGCTGCGGTGCCTGAGCGACCCCGGCCCGCGGCCGGAGCCCGAGGAGGGGGAGCCCTTCATCCCCAAGGGGCAGTAGCTGCTGGCACAAAGCCCCCAAATCGTTTCTCTCTCTCTTCATTCGTTCATTCTTTGCTCTCCTTTTTGGTTTCTTATCACTACACACCGGGTTCAGAAGGGGAGACTGTCCTGGATGGACTGGGATTGCCAGGACAGCTCTGCCCAGCGAGCCCTGGGCTGGCCCCAATGAGCAGGGAAGGAGCCCTGGGATGCCCCGGGCTCCTTGGGCAGCGTGGCCTGGGGGTGACGGACAATTTTCCGCCCGGGATTGGGATTTGCAGGTGCCTCTCAGCCCCCGCGGGGCTCTCCCAGAGGTGCCCACCCACTCAGGACCTGCGGCCGGCTCTGACCAGGGGTGTCCACAGTCGCTCGCCCATGGCACAGCTCCCCTCTCCCCCTGTGCTTCATTGCCCCCTGGCCTTGCTCCGGAGCGGAGAGATGGGACAGCAGGAGCTGTCACCGGGGCTGGCACACACACACACACACTCCCCCTGCACCCTCCCAGGCACCTCGGGCTCCTGCCGCTGCTCCCTTGCCTTGGCAACTTCCCCGTGGGACCGGCTGTGCCTGGGATCCTCCCTCCTGGCCTCACATTTCATGCCAGGTCTTTTCAAATAAATATTCTAGAGCCATGCAGGGGGGAGCTGGGGCCCCCCTCGCTTTGAGCAGCCTCTCCATCCCTCCTGGAACTGCTGTCACCTGTCCCCTCCGCCAGCCTCGGCCCCCCGCCCTGTGCCAGCGCGGCAACGGCTGCTCCTTAACCAAAGACGGGGCCCGGGGTGTGCCAGGGGGGATTATTTGTCCCCCTGCAACCACGAGGAGCTGGGGGAGAGCCAAGTGCCAGCTCCCCCGGCGTGGGGACACGTTGGATCCGGAAGGTTGGCAGCAAGGGGACCACTGGGGGTGCCGGGGGTCCTGGAAGGACCCATCTTTCCCCAGGGCTTGGGAGGGGTCAGTGGGTGTTTTGGTGACTTGCAGCCCTCCCCGGGCTCAGGGGTGTCCTGTATGTGTCACCTCGTCCCCCACGTGCCACCTTCACCATGGTCCCCTCCCCGGGGACCCCGGCCGCTGTCCCCTCCCTGTGCCGTGCCTTGCCACGCTCTGCCCCGCTGCCTTGGTGGGCACCTGTCCCACATCCCCCCCGCTCCACGTCCCGCCGGGCCCCCCGGGTCCGCGGGGCTCCGTCACCGGGGCGAGCGCCCACGTCGCTGCCTGCGCCTGCCTGCTGCCCTGCTGTGTTTCCAGGAGGAAAAAAAAAAAAAAGCAATGGAAATTCTCTTGTATAAAAAGGAAAAAAAAAACCAAACCAAACCCACATGTAAAGAGATTCTTGGTTTTTATCATAAATATTCTAATAAATTAATGTTAATTTTTAGTGGGGGTTTTTCCAGCTGCTCGGACTCCTACTGCTGCCACACTGTCCCAGCTGTCCCAGAGGAGCAAGGTGGCTGTGACACTTTGTCCCCATCGCTGGGATGGAGAGTTTGCTTCTCACCCTCCTGCCGTGGCTCAGGGACAACTGGAGCCCCATCCCAGGGGGACATTTTAAACCATTCCCAGCTTTGGCAAGGACAGAGGCTCAACAGAGTCCCGGCTCCCAAATCCCTCCCTGGAGCTGCTCCACAACCCGAAAATCCCCCAGGATCCAGCCTGAGCAGGACTGGGGTGTCCCGGGGCAGCCAGAGCCCCTCGCTGTGGGGAATTGCGATGGGAATGTTCCATGGCTCTAATTACAGCCCTGAGCCGGGACAGCCCCCGGGCATCCAGCAGCGCGTCAGCGCCCGCCTTGCTCACCTGCCCAAAATACCTGAACCCAGGGTCCCCCTGGCCTGGGGCAGGACTCGCTGGGTCACCCCGCTGCGGGGGTGTCCCCAGGGGCCCCTGGGCAGGATGAGGTGGCCAGGGATGTGGGGCAGGCGGTGCCATGGCAATGCCAGTTCAGTGGTGCCACCCTTGCGTTCCTCACAGGGTCTGGGGCAGTTTGTCCCCAGGGCAGGGGACACCAAAACAGGAGGGTTTGGCAGAAACAGGCAAAGCCAGGCCCTGGCTCCATCCTCTCTGGGCAGAGCAGCGCCTCTGCCACCCCAGCTCCAGGGCTGGGAGCACGGGAGGTGCCGGACGCTGCCCGGCTGGGACACGGACACTGCCCGGACACGGACACGGACACAGACACTGCCCAGACACGGACACGGACACGGACATGGACATGGACACGGACATGGACATGGACACGGACACGGACATAGACATAGACATGGACACGGACACGGAGGGAGCAGCAGCCCCGGGCAGTGCCCGGGTCACTCACCTGCCCACGTGCTGGGGAGCATCACCTGCAGCCTGACTTCAGTCATACCTTCAGAGCGAGGACTCCGCAAACCGAGGCATTTCCAGGATATTCTTGTTTCTGTCTCAAAGGGTGAGTAACTTTTAATGAGGGAGGACTAATGATCCCTCCAGGCCTGGGCTGTCACCTCTGAGCCACTGCCAAGGCACACGCAGTGCTGGGGCCTGGGGGTTGTTTGGCCCCAGCGTGTCCCCCCCGGTCCTGGCAGTGGTGTCTGTTCCCGGTGTGTGCCCCCCGTGCCCCACATCCCCTCTCTGCCCCAGAGCATGTCTGACCTCCGTGGTGGCACCCAGGACAGGGAGGAGAGGGGCTCTGAGCAGGGTGACCTTGTCCTTCCACGTGTGTGCCGTGGTGTTTGTGCCCCTTCCACAGCCCCCATCCATGAGGGTTAAAGATCTGCAGCAGCAGGAAACTTCCCTGGCCAGGAGCTGGGCTTTCCTGTGCCTCAGTTTCCCTCTGTGGTCCAGCACAAAGCCTGGGGTGCAGCGGGTGGCAGCAGGGGAGTGACCCTGCTGTGACCATGGCCCCAGCCAGGACAGAGAGCCCTGGAAAAGCCCATGAAATCCCTCCCCAGGTCACTGACTGCAGGCTCAGCAGCCCCCAAGGCAGAGCTCAGAGTTTCCCAAGAGCAGCAGCCAGAGCAGCGATGGGACGGGGTGTCCTGGAGCTGCCACCACGCTCAGGTGTCCTGGAGCTGCCACCACGCTCAGGTGTCACCCGGGGCCCAAAAGCCCAGAGCAAAGGGAGCGGCTGAGCTCCCTGCCAGGCCCAAATTAGTGGCACTGGGATGGGTCATCCCCTGCCACGGCTCTAAAGGCACAAGTCATGCCAAGAAAAACTGCAGATGGTGTCACCGGGAAGCCACCCAGCCTGGGGACACACAGGTCATGCTGCCAGGGGGCAGGGACACCCCAGGGGAGATTCGGGGGGGCCACATCAATGCTGGGGCCGCGCTGTTGCCGTGTCCCTGTCCCCACAGCCTGGCCGTGCTGTGTCCCCCCCACTCCCCGGGCAGCATTTTGCAGCAGCCGGGGGAGGTGACAGGTGCCATTCCCCAGCTCTGTGTCACCTGCAGTAATGACAGCCTGCGCTCCCTTTCATCTCAGGGCCTCCCGGGTGGCCCCTGCACGGCGGCATCGCTCATCCACCCTTCCAGGATGGGATGTGGCTGAGCCTGGAGGTCCAGGGGGTGACACAGGGACCCCGGGCTGAGGCCCCAGAGTGGCAGCAGTGACACCCTCATGCCATCATGCTGTGGGTGCTCACACTGCCCTTCATGCCAAATCCAACTTTGCTGTGGCCAGCACAGGGAAATAAAACCTCTTTGGACAACTGCAGCCACCACAGCAGCTGGTGGCACTGCCCCAGGGACACGGGTGACCAGCGAGCAGTGGTGGCACCTCCGGGATGGGCTGTGTGGGAGTGAGCGGGGCTGGACAGTGAACTCGAGTGACTGGGAGGTGTCCAGGAGCGGTGTTTGCCCAGGGAGGATTTGGACACGGCCGTGGAGAGGGACTCCACCTCCTAAACCCACAGCGGGCACGTGGACACGGGCATGTGCGTGGGGATGGCAGCGTGGGCGTGGGGACGGTGACGAGTGCGTGGGGACAGCAGCAGCTGTGCAAGGGACAGCGGGTGTCAGCCCGGCCACGGTGGCACGGGGGCGCCTGGAATCTGCCTGGGAACAGTTTGTGTCCGCGTGGGGACAGCCCCGGGGGCCGCTGCGTGCATGAACAGGCAGTGCCCGCACGGTGACAGCTGCCGCGGGGACAGGGACAGGGACAGCCCGGGACACGGCTGACGTGAGCACGGCGGCGGGGCCAGGGCGCTGCCGTGGGAGCGGGGAGCCGCGGTTCCCCCACCCCGCCAGCAGCGCTGCTGCTCCCCCGGGGCGACGCTGGGTGACGTTGGTGGCTCCGGGAGCAGGGCTTGGTCCCTGCTGCTTGCTCAGGGAGTTGGCACACGCCCTGCCTAATGCCGAGTGGGACGGGGCCGGTCCCACGCGAGTCACCGAGTCCCCGAGGTGTCTTCACCTCCAGGCTGAGGAGACTTTCACCCACTGCCCCACTCCCGCGGCTCTTCAGCTCCTGTGCCCCGGTTCCCGCACTGACCGGCCCGCCGCGGGCACGGGGGTCTCCCAGAGGTCCCCAGCGCCCCGGGGGGCTCAGCTCAGCTCGAGGGGTTCCGTCTCTGCCCCCGCTCCTTCCCGTGCCCCCGGCTCTGGGCGCGTTCCGGCCCCACCCGGGCTGAGCTCCCGGGTGTCCGCCGGGCAGCCCCGCGATGCTGCCGACCCCAGATCCGGGGGGCAAGCGGGGTCATGGCACCCCGAGCCGCCATCCCCCAAGCCCCTGTCCCACCCCCACATCCCCAAAGGGGCTGTGCCACCCCCGTGCCACCCCCGGGAGGCAGGATCCGCCCGCGTTTCACCCCAAGACGATGATTGCTCCTTAATTGCCAACAAAACAAACGAATAAAGCCCGGGCTGGCCCTGGCTGAGCTGGAAGGAAACGGCCCGGGTGCCATTCCCAGCGCCGGGTTCGCTGCCCGCGGCTCTCCGGGATAATCGCTCGGTGATGGAGGCTAACGAGCGGCTCAGCCAGTCCGGCCGGGGCGCGTCAGCCTCTCCAGTGGGCCGAGGGTTTCTCCGGGGCCAGCAGCACCTCTGCCCCTTCGGCCCGGGCAGCACCAGCGTCCATCCCAGCTCATCCCAGAGGGATCTGCAGCGCTTTGTCCGTGTGATCTCCATGTCCGGATCCTGCCCCGCCGCCCTGGCTGCCCCAGCGGGGGTGGCACCACAGCCAGGGGGTGCTCAGCCCCGAGCAGCCCTTCCTCCTGCTGAACCCCCGCGGCTGGAGAGATCGATGGATCCTGATCTCTAAAGCCGTTTGGCCTCTCTCAGCCTCTTGGGAAACCCTTCCCGATCCAGCTTTTTTGCCAGCATCATCAAAACGGTTTTGCAATGAGAGGCGGCTGCCTGATTTTCTAATCAAGTTCCTTGGAAAATCACTTCCCAGCAGGGCTCCCCTGTCCTGTGCCCCAGTTCGGAGCCTCACGGGGAGGATTTTAATCCCGGTGGAGAAGCCTGGTGGAGTCACACGGTGACACAGGCAGATGCCAGGGACAGAAACCCCACAGCAGGAGGAGAATCCCACATGGGGACCCCGGCAGAGGGGACCCCAGCCCCCCTGGGAGCCCCCCTGGCTGCCAGGGAATGGGAAGGATTTCAGAGGGAATCAGGGCTTGGGACACCCCTTCCCTTCTGTCCCCTCCAACCCCAGCTGTGGAGGCTCCTGGACACACCAATTCCCCCAGCTCCTCTTCCAGCAGCAAACCCTTGGGATGTGGCAGAGGCCTTGGCTGCCCAGACAGACTTTGCATCTTGGAACAGCTCTGCGGTGCCTTCCCTGAGGTGGAAAGTCCCAAGGTGGATGTTCGGGAGTTTTCAGGGGAGTTCTTGCAACAAAACCCTGCGAGGGTGTAAAAATAAATCAGCACTGGCTCATCTCCCGGCGGGGCTCACGGCTTGTAAGGATGGATCCCAGCTCCAAGCAGGAGCCGGGGAAATGGGAGCGGCCAGTGCGGGTGTGGGGCTGGAATTGTGGAGCCGGAGCTGCTCCGTCCGTCCCCAGGACCGCGGGGCACCAGCTCAGCAGGGAGGGCCCTGCTGGAAATGTCCTCAGGGTGAAACGCTGCGAGAAATGAGCGCTGCAAAGGGACGGGAATTGTTGGGATGGAAGGAAGGGGGTGGCCAGAGGCTGGGGACAGGTCTGGCCCCAGGAGGAGGTGGTGGCTCAGCTGGGCCACGCGCTGGGATTTGGGGGCTGGGTCTGAGCTCCTGGAGCTCCATCACCCCAGGGTGTGACCCTGCGTCCCCTGGGTGCCAGAGCTGGCACATGGGGGCCGTGGGGGGAGCTGGGGGTGTCAGGGTGGGGACACTGAGCTGTGCATGACAGGCCATGGGGTATCTAGGGGGTGTCAGGCCGTGGGGCATCACTCTGGGGAAAATCAATGGGGCGCCAGCCTGTAGGGCCTCGATGGGCATCAATGGCTCACAGGGCACCTGTGGGGCACCAGGGTAGAAATGGGGCATCACTGGGGCATCAGAGTCACAGGGCGTCAGTGGGCATTTATATATCAGTGTGATATCAAGGGGCACCAAAGGGAACCAACAGGCCATCAGACGGCACGGGTGTGACACGAGTGTGACTCAGCGGAAGAGCAAGGACAGACACCCCGGGTCCGCGGTGTCTCCCGGGGCTGTCCCGGTCCCCGTGGGCGCTGCTCGCCCGCCCGGCCGCGCCAAGCCGCGGGGACTCCCGCGGGGGCGGGGCTGCCTCGGCCCCGCCCCGCCTCTCGCCCCGCCCCTTCTCCATAGCCCTTCTTCGATTGGCCCCGGTCCAACCGCGCTCCTCCCCCTGAGCCCGGGCTCGGGCCGGGATTGGCGGGGGCCGGGCCAATGAGGGGCGGCGAGGGGCTATATAAAGCGCGGCGGGGCGCGGGCGGGCGCAGCGCTCGGCGGAGCCGGTGGCGGGCGGGGGGCGGCCGGGGCCGGTTCTGTGCGAGTCCCTGCGGGCACCGACCGCGCTCCCGCCGCGCCCCGCGCAGCCGCCCCTCGCCGGCGCCACTGGGGGGGTTCTTTTTGTTTTTTTCTGCTTCCCCCCCATTTTTAAATTTTCCTCCCGCTTCCCCTCCGCTCCCGGCACTTCCGGCGGGTTTCCGGGCGGGTTCCGGGTGAGCGGCTCCTTCGGCGGCGGGGGCGATGCTGGAGGCGGCGGCGGCGGCGGGGGCCGCTCCGGGCGGCGCGGAGCAGCGCGGGAGCCGCTTCAGCGTCCTGACGTGGGAGCAGGTGCAGCGCCTGGACCAGATCCTGGGGGAGGCCGTGCCCATCCACGGCCGCGGAAACTTCCCCACGCTGTCGGTGCGGCCGCGCACCATCGTGCAGGTGAGCGCGGGGCCCCGCTGGACTCTGCCCCGCTCCGACGGGGGCCAGGGAGAAAATAAAAGTGCTGAGGCGGCGATAACCGGCCCGGCGGGCTCCGAGCCAGCCCGGCCGGGCACCCTCGGCCTCCCCCCGCCTGCCCCGGGCAGAGCGGCCGGTGCGGGACCCGGGGAGCGCGGGGCCATTGAATGGCCCGGGAGGGAAGGGAGATTAAAGATCGGGGAATCCCCTCGGCTGGAGGGGAGCCCAGCCGTGCCTCTGCACAGGACACCCCCAGAAATCCCGCTGGGTGTCCCACAGCGTTGTCCAAATGCTGCCTGACTCATGGCAGGCTTGGAATTCGGGAAAAACGTCTCGTTCCAGCCCCCTGCCATGGGCAGGGACCCCTTCCACTAGAGCAGGTAGCTCCGAGTCCTGCCCAGCCTGGCCTGGTTGCTCCGGGGGGAGTTAAAAGTTCTGGGGGGACTGGCCCCCATCATGCCGGGGGTGCTGAGTGCCCAGCTGGCCCCACTGACCCCTCCGGGGGTCCTGGTGGGGCTGGCCCCGCCAACAGCCGCGGCAGGAGCACCCAAAGCTGGCCGGACCCTCCCCAAAATCTCACCCCATCCCCGGAGCTGCTGCAGCCTCTGCCATAGATCCTGCTGAGCTCCCTCCCCTCTTAGGTGTTTACTCCTCTTTTTGAGTTAATTTGTTGCCCCCTAAAGCGGTGAGGTGTGTGTGGCCAGGGCAAAAGGGGCTTTTTTTGGAGCTGCTTCCACGAAATGGCTTCGTGCTGGTGGACATGTTGGGCTCGTGTTGGAGGAGGCAGAGTTATTAATTCAAAGGCCGGATCAAATGTCCGTGTCCTTTGATTTCTGGGCACCCCTGGCTGAATCCTCTAGAGCCTGCTCGAGACTTGGGCTTGTTCAAGAGCTCCTCTTGGTTTAACCATCAAGTAATAACTGTGTTTAATATTAAACTAACAATGTAGTTCGAATGAGCTGATGCATATTCATATTTGGGAGGCGACTTCATTCCTCAGTAATGACTCATCAAATGTAAAATCGGGCATGCTGCCTTCTAATTAAAAAGCCTATTCACGGTGCTAAGACCCAACCGGCTTTCACAATAACCGGGATTTTGGAGCCTTGGCTGCTTGAGAAATAGTTAGAGTTAAGCCCGGGAGATGGAAAGGTGACATTTGAAGGGCTGGTTTGTAATTCCTCGAGTTCTGCCGCATCTGTCGGGGGCAGAAGCGCCGGATTTTGGCTGCTCGAGCTTTGAGCTGAATGACAGAGGAGAGCTGCAGGCAGCACGCTGCCCTGGGCCGAGGCAGCACCAAATATTGCAGCAGTTCCTCCTGCCCGGTGCCGGGGCTGCCCCAAAGGATGCAGCCAGCAGCAGCTTCAAACACGGCGTAACCGAGGGCTGTAATTGTGCCCTGCGCTGGCAGAGCCGGTGTTTAGGGCTGACTAAGCTGGAACAAGTAACCCAAAAGGCACTTATTTATCCTGTTGTTGTTGTTGTGGGAGGTGGGAAGCGGCAGGTCAGGACGCAGCAGGATTTGCTCCTGCCTGGCTGTCACAGTCAATTATCCCAACCACACGGAAGGTGAGCTGCTGTTTTGGGAAGCAGGTCAGCAGCTGCCTAACCCTGCAAATATCCGACCCTCTGGGGGAAAAATGCAGCCCTGAACCCACTGCAGCCAGCGGGGATGAGCTGCAGGTGAAGGTTGGTGGGTGGAAGCTCCCAGGGAATGGCCAAGTGCTCTGCTCCCTGCTGCTCTGCAGGCTGGAGATTTCTGGGGTGATTTGGGACCAGGCTGATTTGAGCAGCTGGGGTTTTTCCCCTTTTTCTGAGTATATCTCACACAGACAGACCTGGGGAACTGGAGTAAGCTTGGAGCTGATGGCTCTGGAATGCTGCAGGTCCTGACCCGTGCTCAGAAAGGGGTTAAGCAGATGTTCTTTGGGGTTAGGAGATTAATCTGCAATGAGATCCTCTCCAAGCACTGGGCCCAGCTCTGCATCTCACACTTTGTGACCTATATCCCATCTGGGTAAGCCTGGGAGCACAGCACTTTAACTCCACGAGCAGTGCTGGAGCTGTGCCCCGGGTGAGTGACTCCAGCTGGCACCAGGCACAGGCCAGGAGCTCCCCTGGGTCACCGTGTGATGTTTGTTCAGTTTGGGGGAATAACCCCGTGTGTCTTCCAGGAGCAGGTACATTTTTTCAGACTGTCTGCCATGGATAACAGGTTCCTGTGCTGGCTGTGCTGGTGGGGGCCTGCCTGGGGCTCCAGAGGGGAATGGTTCCCTGGTTAACTGGCCTGACATGTGACTGTCACCACCGGCTTGGCCAGGAGCCCGGGTTCCAGCCGGAGCAGGGAAGGCTCATGCCAGGCAGAGAGGGGAAGCACGGCCAGGGAAGCTGCCTGCTGAGCCTTGACAACCTCCCAGGTGTGAAAACATCACTGGGTTTGCTCTGGGATGTTTTTGTGAGGCAGCAGGACCTGCTGGTGGCCACCGAGGGTCTGGGGTGTGATGAGGGTTTCGTGCTGCAGTCCCTGACCTTTGGTGTGTTCTTCCTTCCAAACAAAACCCATGGAGGGCAGAGAGCTGAGGCCAGAACTGCAACACCTCTGCTCTGCCCCAGGACTGCTCAGGGCCACGAGGGTTTGGCCCTTGTGATGCAGCTTTGAACTCAAATTCACATTTTGGGCAGCCAAAACAGAGTGTGTGGGGCCTCTCAAACTGGGGCAGGCTCACAGGGCTGAAGGGCCCGGTCAGACTGGCTCTGGGTGATCCAATCTGTCCGTGTGTGTCCCAAGCTTTGGCTCTTTCAAGCCGTGGCCTTGCTCTAGGCTGGCTGGTTGTGACTCCCAGGAAAATGGGAAATGGCTGGAGGGGAACACGAAAGCAGGATGGGAGGTGGGAAGAGCTCCTGCTGGAAGGTGCAAACCTGATCTTCCTGGGATCTGTGAGCCGAGTTAAACTCGAATTATAAACTCGAATTATAAGCTGTGTCTGGGCAGTTTATTTTATGGTCTTGGGGGTTATTTTAGCCTCCTGCTTGTTAAGTAATGGGGCAGGTGATTCAGCTTCCCTGTAAATGAACAAAGCTTTGGAGGGGCTGCTGGGTGTGCCAGGAGTGAGCAGGCAGCATTAAAATCACCGGAGTAACACCCGTAAGATGAAAGCTGCCTCTTGTGCTTGATAGCACGCCAAGCTCAGCACGAAGCTCTGACACACTGGAAATTGTTAGGATACACTTACTAGTTGGGACATGAACTTGCATACGCCTGGCTGGGGCTTTTGAGCTGCTCTGGCATCTTGATTTGCCTTTAATGAATCTTGACAGGCCGAAGGGATGGCTAAAAGGAGTGAGCCACCCTGATTAATTCCACAGGGACTGCTGCACACTGGGCTGTCACCTCCTCTTTGGGGTCAGTTTGGGGTCGGCTGGTCTTGGCTTGGTCACTGGAGCTGGGAGGGGATGGAGAGGGCAGAGACCACCCCAAAAATGGGGTCAGGAAGCCCCTCCAGGTCAGTGTGGGGAAGGCAGGGAGGGCAGACACTGCACCGGTAGCACCACAGCTGATCTGTGCAGTCAGATCTCTAATGCCAGGGAATAAGTAAAGGAGAGCCACCCCCAGCTGCTGGCAGGGCTGGGATCCTTTCCAAAGTGACCTATTTCCAGTGGATTAGCTTTTTATTTTACTGTCTTGCACTGGAGTGACCCATATAAGCTCTGGGAGTGAATCCTGCTGTCCCCAGGCTGCTCCAAGAATTCCCTCCTGCCCCTCACTGACTCTGTCTCTGTCTCAGGTTGTCCGCAGCCGCCTGGAGAAAAAAGGAATCCCAGTGCACAACGTCAGGCTGAACGGCTCAGCTGCCAGCCACGTCCTACACCAGGACAGCGGCCTGGGCTACAAGGACCTGGACCTCATCTTCGGGGTGGACCTGAAGACCGAAGACGTTTTCCAGCTGGTTAAAGACGTGGTCATGGATTGCCTGCTGGACTTCCTCCCCGAAGGTGTCAACAAGGACAAGATCACGCCCATGACGCTGAAGGAGGCCTACGTGCAGAAGCTGGTGAAGGTTTGCAACGAGACCGACCGCTGGAGCCTCATCTCCCTGTCCAACAACAGCGGCAAGAACGTGGAGCTCAAGTTCGTGGACTCTCTGCGGCGCCAGTTCGAGTTCAGCGTGGACTCCTTCCAGATCATCCTGGACTCGCTGCTGCTCTTCGGGGAGTGCTCGGAGAACCCCATGGCCGAGAACTTCCACCCCACGGTGACCGGGGAGAGCATGTACGGGGACTTCGAGGAGGCCATGGAGCACCTGCGCAGCCGCGTCATCGCCACCAGGAACCCCGAGGAGATCCGGGGCGGGGGCCTCCTCAAGTACTGCAACCTCCTGGTCAGGGGCTTCAAGCCCAAGTCGGAGGTGGATATGAAGGCTCTGCAGAGGTACATGTGCTCCAGGTTTTTCATAGACTTCTCCGACATCGGCGAGCAGCTGAGGAAGCTGGAGGGTTACCTGCAGAGCCACTTTGTGGGCATGGAGAGCAACAGGTATGACTATTTGATGACCCTGCACAGGGTGGTCAACGAGAGCACGGTCTGCCTCATGGGACACGAGAGGAGGCAGACCCTGAACCTCATTGCCATGCTGGCTGTGAGGGTCCTGGCTGAGCAGAACATCATCCCCACCGTCACAAACGTTACCTGCTACTACCAGCCAGCCCCTTACGTCAGTGAAATAAACTTCAACTACTACGTGACCCACGTGCAGCCCTTCCTGCCTTGCAATCAGTCTTACCCCACGTGGCTTCCCTGTAACTGAGCCAGGACAAACCCCGGGGTCTCTCCTCCAAGGTATTTCCTTGCCTTGGGGGGGCTGGGAGGGCGGGGAGGGGGAGAGAAATAAAACCTACCGACCTTCCTAGAACTGCAACGAAAGGAAACTTCCTGGACTCCTGCTTGAGTGCCTCGTTCCTGGGATTGTGGGGACGAGGCTTGTCTGCTGTACACTGTGATGGGAAGTGCAGTGTTATGGAAACGACTCCTTGTGGAATTGTGGAGGCAGCGGGGTGGGTGGGGTGTGTGAGGGGAGACTGTAGAATTACGCTAAGGTAGAGCTGCACTGCCCTGAAATGGATCTGAATTGTGGTTTGTTGTTTTTTTTTTAGTGCAGGAGGTGTTATGGGTGTGCAAACTTGTGGCTTCTGCCCAGAGAAGCCAGAGTGGCTAAATTCCTTTGAAGGACCAAAGAATCCTGTTTAAGTGCCTGTAACAATACAAACACAACTGTACTGTAAACCTTTATTATTTTTTGCGGGGGCTGACGGCCCAGAGCTTGAGTGGGGAATGTCTGAAGAGGAAAATGTTTCTGTCGTGGGTGGGGAGGGTCGCAAGATCATTTCTTATCCTGGCTGAGGCCAGAGCAGGTTCTGTGTCTGAGGGGTTTGGGCATGGTTTGCTGCCTGTGAAGGAGCAGGGAGCTGGGAGAAGTGGTCTCCACTCCCAAAGTGGGGCTGCATAACCCAGGGGGAAAGCAGTGGCTCCGTGGAAATCCCAAAACTGGGAATATTGGGGAGGGGGGAGTGCATGGTGGAAAATGCTGTGCAGAGCTTGCTGGAAAAAAGGCAGCAGGGACCTACACATGGATTTCTTCAAGCTCCCAAGTCTGCAGTGCCAAAATGCAGTTGAGTTCCTAAATGATGAGGCAGATGATTTGTCCAGGAGCCTGCCCCAGGCTGCCGTACCTAATCCTGTATTTTCTAGGGGAATTTGAAATGCTGCTCTTCCAATTTTTTTTTTTCTTTTTTGACATGCAGTGTGATTTTAATGCACAAAGCCAGAGGCCAGCTGGGCCATCGGGGAAGGTGAGGCTTGTCCTTTGAAGCACAACCCATCCAGGTCACTGGTCAGTCATTTCCAGCTGTCGCTGTGTCCTCCAGGGGGGTGGGCAGAGCTCTTCCATGCTGGAGATCATCCCTTGGGCAGGTCCTGTCTCCAGAGCAGCCCGTTCCCAGCTCTGTGAGTCCCTGTGTGAGCCACTGACAGCATTTGAAATTCATTCTCTAGCTAGAAATGGAGCCTGGGGGAGGAAATGGGGGTGAAATTAGTTTTGGCCTTAGGGGAAAAATGTCTTTTAACCAGACCCTCTCTCGTTTTGGGGGTTTGGCTCTCTCAGTCCGATGTGGCTTTGAAGCTGTTGGGTGTCCGGAGCACAAAAGTTTTTCACGGAGGTGCCTGGATTGCCGTGCCCGCGAGGTTCTCAGATTTCAGGCAGGGAGAGGCGGGCACGCAGCCGGCATTCCCTAGGGATGCTGCTCCGGGAGCACCTCGGCTTCCTGGTGCTTCCTCCCAGGCTGTACTCGAGTATCTTTACTGACTTGTGGTTTTTTGGGGGTTTTTTTGTTTTGTTTTTGTGACAAAACTGTAATAGCCGGGCAGATTGAAATAAAGACCAGATCCTTGGAATGTGCATAGCCAGATTGGTACCTTTTTTGGGGTGGGGGCAATAGGGGCGGGGGTGGCTCTCACTTGTGAATGAACCCAGCTGGAGCTGGCCCGGCTCTGCTCCTCCCCGTGCCCCGTGCCCGGTTCTGCTGCCCCCCTCAGCACAGCTCTGCCCTCACAGCCGGGCCCCTCAAACCCCCAGAGCCTCACCCCTGTGGTGGGAGTTTGGGATTTCCCAGTGCCAGGCAAAGCTGCGTTCAGGGCTGCTTTGGGAGCCTGATGTGCCACGTCCGTGGCCTCGGGGAAGAGGAGATTTTTGTCCTTGCATTCTAAACTGAGCACAGACGCCGTGTAGAATGTTTTTTACAGGCTGCTCCTCCCCACAGACACCAAACTGAGATTCCCTCCTGCCCTTTGAGATGTCCAAAAGGATCCCCCACAGCCATTGAGATTGCACTTTTGGTTTCTGGAGTGTGTGCGGGGGGACTCTTGTGAATGGGTTGAACCTGACTTTTTCTAGACCTTGCAGTGATACTGTGCTGCCTCCTGTGAGGGGCAATTGGAAGATTCCAGTAGCTTGAATGGCACTTGATTTCTTTTTTTTTTTTCATTGTTTTGTTTGTTTTAAATGTCTTTTTTTTTTTTCCTACACCTGTATCACTTGTCATGCGATGGGCTTGACATAGACTCACTAGATTCTTTAGAATCTGTTACGAATAAATACAGTGTATTCAAATTTCTTGGATTATTTCTATTTGCTTGTCCATCCGGGTGGTGTGATGAGATTTCCTGACCCTGCTCCCACCACAAACCAGGCTCAGAACCAGCTGGGCACCTCGAAAGGGTCGAGCTGAGCTCCTGGTTCTGGTTCTGGCTGGCTCAGCCCAGAGCAGCTCTGCAGCTGCTGTCAGGTCACTCCTGCAGCTGGGGGAGGTTTGTTTAAACACTGATCTCCAGTGTTGTGCATTTTCCCTTTCCCTGGTGCTCCTCGTGCTGCTGCAGGGGGAGGTGGCCGGAGGTGCCAGCCTGGTGGCCGTGGTGGCCTGAGGTCCCTGTGCTGGGGGTGGCACTGGGACACCCTCCCTGCTGCTGTGAGCAGCACGGGGGGTGTGCAGCAGCTGGGGCTCGGTCCTGGTGTGTGTCTGACCCCCCTGCACAAGGAGAGGCCGTGGTGGGTTTCTGTCCCAGGAAAAGCTGAGTGCTGCTGCTGCCCGGGCTGCATTCCCGTGGGATGCCGGCAGCCGGGTGCAGCTCCTCCAGCCTGGCCGCCCTCCAGCCCAAGATGAAGTTTCACTTCCCCCTGTCAGGCTGCAGGCAGTTCTGGTTCCACTGCAACAATGGAGCTGTCGCTGTGCCAGCCCCTCTTTGGGACAAACTCGCTGGCTCTGCCTCTCCAGACTTTTACAGTCCTGGGCCAAACTTCCCTCTGATAACAGGGCTGGGATGTTCTGCTGGGCTGGCACTGTCACAGCCCCTGTCCCCCTTGGGCAGGCTCTGCCTTTTGCAGGGCTCATTTCTCTCCAGCCCTGATGGGTTTAGAGACTTTTTTCTCTTTCTGGCTCAAACCCAGCATGGCCTGGGTTTTCCAGGTGTGTCTCACGGATGGAAGCAGCTCTGAGGTGCCTCAGTCCCTCAGCTGTCTTCTGTGCGGGTGGCTGGTGCTGCTGCTGAGTGGTGAATAAACTGCCGCTGGATCTGTGACCCTGAGCAGAGCAACAAAAGCCCTGACAGAGTCGGCTGGGCATTGTTGGGGTGGATCAGACCGTACAAAGGGATGTTGGTGGAAAGTACTCGCTGTGATCAGAAAGGAGCTATCAATGTTTACAGCCGAGATTCCGATCCCTCTTTTGTTAATTGTCAAATTAAAAAAAAAAACCCCAACTCTATATTTTCTCACAGGCTGTAGTCTGTCATTATTTTCCTCTTTGAGCAGAGGGGGTGATGGATAAGTCAGGAGGTGCCCGAGGCTCTGGTGGGTGAAGTTCAGGCTCTGTTGCAGTTTCCCTCAGCCTTGGCTTTAGGACAGGCGTGTGTGGGGTGGCCGCTCCTTTGGAGCAGTCTATAAATACCGTCCCTATCTTTAGCCCCGTGCTCCGGGCACTGCCCGGGGAGGGAGGGGAGGAGAGGGGGCCCGGCGCTGCCCGTGCCCGCAGCACCCCTGCACAGCGCTGCTGGGAGCTGCAGAGCAGCCAAAAATAATACCCAGCCTTGCAGCAGCAGGATCCCTCCCGGGGCTGGCGATGCGGCTTTTACAGCTGCAGCTCCTTCTCCTGGAAGGACACCTGGCCGTGCTCCAAGCTCACTGAAACGGCAGGAATTTGTCTTGACTCCAGCATGCAAGAAGCATCTTGCTCCAGCCCTGCTGCTCCCAGCCGTCCCTGATCTGCTGGCCCGGCGCCGAGGGTGGCACCGGCTCTGTGCAGGCGGCTCGCTAGACCCAGCACGGCATTTAAATTTTATTTTAATCTCTCTATTTAGCTTTTTTTCTCGCAACGTGCCAGTGTTTCTCTCTGGCTGCCCTCCTCCTCCTCCTCCTCCTGGTCCCCGGGCGCAGCGGGGCAGCGCGGGTGTGAAGGCGGCTCCGGGAGCCGGGGCAGCAGCACAGAACAGCTCCGGTCTGTGCGGCTCCTCTTGCCATTTATAGCCGCGTTCGGGGCTGCAGCGCCCGGCTCCTTGCGCCGCAGCCGCCGCTGCCAAGCGCGGCACAAACGCTCCATTGATGCGTCCTGCCCCGAGGCTTTCCCGCTCCGGGACGGGCCCGAGCTGCCCGGGGGGGCACAGCCCGGAGCCCTGGGGGAGGCGGAGGGTGAGAAATGTGTGGGGACTGTCCCTGACCCCCCGATCTTATCTCTGTCCCTGCTGCCGGGCCTGGCCCAGGCGCTCCCGATCCCAACAGGGTTTGTGCTCCTGCTGGAATTGTGGAAGGGAATCACCCGGACAGCCCCGATTGTGCTCCTGAGGGGGGCAGGACAGCCCCGAGTGTGCTCCTGAGGGGCAGGACAGCCCCGATTGTGCTCCTGAGGGGCAGGACAGCCCCGAGTGTGCTCCTGAGGGGGCAG